>JAJOON010027964.1:0-28849 GCA_029582645.1 Solanum megistacrolobum
ACCTTTAATTGGATAGGTAAAGGTCCACCTAATTCATTTTGAACTAAAAGATATGACCATTTAAAGTTGACCCTTACAACTCACTAGTTCAAATGACTAGTTTCCGGACGTCACGGTCATTTCTCATCATTTCATCAAGTTCTCAACTCCAAACTCACATGTGAGGCTCTAGTTTCACTAGTTCATTTTTAGGGTCGTTACAATAATAAACGTAAGTCAATCTTTTAGAACAACCTTGAAAGGAATCCATAGGGTTGAGTTGAAACCCTAGCCTTTTGAAGATTTCTAGAATTTGAATTGAAAGCTTTTGAGAGGGCTCCATGGGTGATAGCTACCCATGGATGAAAACCACCATACCTTAGGTGTAGAAACCCACGAAAATCCTAATATAAAGCCTCCATATTCAAGCCCCTAGGCTGGTTTCTTCAGTGGTCTTCAATGGTGTTCTTGGAGAGAAAACTTTGGGAGGGAATGGGAAATTGGGTTTTGATTTGGGGTCTTCACTAGTGGTAAGTTAATGGATTGTTTTAGGGACTTATAAGTTTATATACGTCATTAATTAACCACCTAACTGACCTCCCTTAACCCCCTTTAATAACTAATTAAAATACTAACCCCTAACTTAAATAAAAACTGCCAAAAAACAGTCCAATCTACAGTTGGCCTTCCATGGACCGTAGATCAATCTACTGGCCATGGTTGGTTTCCGTGGTTTGGGACTGTGGCTCTAAATACTGCAGGACCCTAAAAATACTAAGTATGGAACCACGAGGTCCATCCACGTACCGTGGATTGGTCTAAGGGGAGTGGTTTGGGTCCGTAAATCACCACCAAGGAGATCAAACCATGCTGTCCAGACAGCTTTGGGGGACTGTTTTGGGGTCCTCTTCTAGGACCCCTCGAGTGGTCTTAGGGGAGTTGTACCCATACGTTTAACCCCTAAACATGTCCATCTAAGTATGAGAGTCACTTCTACAAGTCTTCACCCGCAAACAACACTCCAAACTTCAACATCAAGGCCCTTACAACTCACTAGATCAAATGACAAGTTTCCGGACGCTATAGTCATTTCTTGACGTTTGACCTCCAATCTCCTCAAACTAACTTCAAAAGACATTTTTATCATTTCAACAAGTTTCCAACTATAAACTAACATGTGAGGCTATAGTTCAACCTACTAGATTTAGTCAAGCCTTAGCTAGGTCTTACTAGGTTTTATGGGGTGTTACATCTTGGATCTCCACTTTCTCGAAAATTATGGAAATGTCGGTGGACTTAACCTAGTAGTGCAGCATGAGTAAGTGGGGGCCGGGAGGCAGCAGCAATAGCAGTACTAGATTTTGGAGGCAATGAAGCACGTAGAGGAATTGGGAATATCAGAAGGAACAACACTGGATATACCAGAAGGCCCAGGGGCCAGAGTAGGCAAAGGTGCCTCTGCAAGTGATGTGTCTGTGTCCACAACCGGAGAAGAGTCCACCGGGGCTGCTTTCTTCTTCTCCGCCTCATCTTTTAAATACTCTGCCTCGATTCTTCGGATATCAGTTGAAGATGTGGGAATCACTTCCACATCTTTCTTCTCTTCTCTAGGAACCCGAGCCCATCTGCATAACTCGGTGATCAACACCGGAAAGGGAAGGGAAGTTTGGCGCTGCTTGGCCCGCATGAGAATATCCTTTGCAATGATCATCCCCAAGTTCAGCCTTGTCCCCGCAATGATGCAGCCTAGGCAGGCTGTTTGGCGTGGTAGAGAATAGACTCGTTTTGGGAGGGCATGATCGTGTTGCTGACGAAGCAAAATCAATACCTCGCTGCCACATTGAGGTCCTTCTTTTCAATAGCTGCTCCAACCTCTAGCCACTTGGGAGTGCCATCTGATATCAACAGAGCCAAACAATTCTTCATGTTCTCCTGCGGCTTTGTACTGATCTTGTATTGATAGTCATCCTCAAGTCTCGTAGTGCATTCTAACATGGCATTGATGGCTGAAAAATCACACTGCACCCTTCTTCCTCTGACACCCACGTAGTCAGCCGGCTTGAATTTCGGTGTCGGCTTCTTTCCTTGTGGTACAGTGATCCGTAGGCATTGTAGAACTCCCGGACTCAATTTGGAATATAAGGATCTCGGGGTTGAGTGAAAAACTCGCCGAGTTGGCACTTACCTCGCCGAGTTTTACAAGACCTCTAGTTAATGTGGAAGTCTAAATGGCAGACTAGGTCGTGACGTCAGGCCTAGTCGGCGATTCACCAAGTTGCTCCTAGGCTCACCGAGTTTTACATACTCCAATTTCAAAACATCTTTAGTCCAAGTCGGGTTCGCCAACCTCTTCAATGAGTCACCCACCAGACTTCTATCTCGCAAATGTGCACTTTCCAAACATTTTCCACACATTGACCTTGATAATAACCACACCATTATATTAAACTTAAAATGAAAGAAAATAAAACTTGGGTTTCCTCCCAAGCAACGCCATAATTAACGTCGTGGCACGACACAAGTCCCCACTTAAGTTCCAGTAGTTGGGCTTTCCTTATTTTTATAAGGTAACCCCTCTCCTGGTTCTAGGTCGAGACAAGATTGCACTTTGTCCATTTTGGACTCTAGTAGCTGAATAAACATGGAATGAAAGGTAGTCATTTGATTTAGCATCAAGACATTCTCTCTTATCTCCTCCAACACTTTGTCATGCTCTTCGACTTTGAATAGAATGAGTAAGAGGACCTCTTCAATTAGCCCACCCTCTTTCTTCTTCATCTTTTGACCCTCGTGAGGGGGGATGCACCTGTCCTTTTTTTTGGACACTACCTCCAATTCCATGACATTCTTTGCCAAGACATCCAGCTGAGTCAACAATATGGCCAATTCTTGGTCTTTTTCTTTCTCCTTGTTGGTCTTGGCCATGTGATAAAGGAGTTGGGCTGTGTAGCACCTCGGAAATTCATAGACTAAACTAGAGCCAAAAAGCTAGGGTTCTAGAGTGTGATGCTGAGAGTTCGAATTGTAGATGAGACTTTATGTCCTAGCAATTAGGGTTTGTAAAGTCTAGGGACTGGGAAAAGGCCTAGGCTATCAAGGTAAAGTGAAATAGAACTTGTTCTTATATGGGCCTAGTTGACGATTGGGCAGCATGATCGCCCCAAGTGACTTGGCGATGCACCAAAGTGCACTTGGGGCCGCCTAGTGGTCTATCCTCTTAGCCAAATTTGTTGGAGAATAGGCGAGCAAAGTCATGGCTCGCCGATTGGATTGGCGAGTCGCCAAACTGCCTCTCCCCCATCGCCTAAGTGGCCTGCCCAATTTATGGAGCTACTGGAAAATGGGGCGAGCCAAGGGTCCACTTGGCGAGTCGCCTAGTGCCCTTGGCGAGCCAAGAGGGGCATATGGGAAATGTAAGTCGTGGATTCTAGCAATTTTCAAGTTAAAACGTTAAGGGTCCTTAGTTCATTTCCGAAGTTGACCCTACACTATTTTATTCCCTTCCTAGCAAGTATATAAGCTAATTAGACCTAACGTTACCTCAATTAAGTCATTCTCCTTAGAATCCAAAGAAAACCCAACTTCATCCTCTCCAAAGAATATTTCTATCTCTAGAAAAACCCCCATTGAATAAGAACATAGAGCTCGAAGCTTGGGTCAAGAACAATGTCCATTGTTGAGAGCTTGTGCTATGGATTTGATTATATGTATGTTTAGCTTTTCATCTATGGGTTCTTTCACCCATAGAGTCCCCTAGAAATCCCCAAGATTTGTGAAGAAGAACCCTAATCTAAGCTAGGATTACTTCGAATGTATGGGTTTTAGATGGGTTTGATTCCAATTGGTTGTATAATGGTTATATATGATTGATTTAGTGTTGATTCATGATATTATGATGAATTTATGTAAATTCCATGATTAACCCTAGAAATCAAAGTATGTGGGTTTATGTCTTTTGATGATAAATTGATGATTCTTGATAGATTCTCTAGAATTGTTATTATGTATAGATCTTAGTAATGATTATGAATATGAAATCATGAATTGAGCTAGACTTATGCATGTATGATAGACCATGAATGGTAATGATAGAATTTGGGACTTTATGATGAATTGTGCATAGAATTGCCTATGATTAAGGCTTGTGAATATTATTTCTTGTGATCTAGTCTAGTATGATGATTGTGGAGTAATGCTTGAATGTAGGGCTTGAAGTCATAATGTTGATCACTAGGGCTCATAGAGTAAGTGAAAAATGGTAAGTAGGTTGCATATGAATGAAACACTAGAGGTTAGAGTTGTTGTGGAAGGCTTTTACCCACATGACCTATCTTGTACTAAAGGAATGCATGTATGTAGAATGTGAAAGGTCTTCTCACATAGAATGGTTCTAGGTTGACTTAATAACCTAAAATTAATCAAAGCATTTTAGAGTAGAATAGCTTTAAGTTGTGATCTCTGATCCGTTCAAGTGAAGCTTAACTTGGTAAAAGAAGACCATTTCATATTAGATTGGGATTGAGAACCATACTCTCCTAAGGTTAGCTTGAACTAGCATTTGTGGAATGCTCTTCATGATTGGTTGAATGAGCATTTCTGGGATGTTCTTCATGGTAGCTTGCATTAGTATAGGCATGGTAGCCTAGGATTGAGGACTTACACTCTCCAATGGTTAGCTTGAACTAGCATTGAGATGATGCTTTCATGGTAGCTTGATTTGGTTAGGCCAAGACCATTTCATGGTAGCTTAGGATTGAGGATTCATACTCTCCTAAGGATAGCGTAGGGTAGAGGATTCGTACTCCCCTGAGGATAACTTTCATCATATTGAATGGTCGCATGTTAGGTTGGAATACTTGTATCCTTCTTTGGTTAGCTTGGATTGCATGTTAGTGTGTTTTCCATGGAAGTTAGGTCTAGCCTAGTAGTGTGCTATTCTTTATAGTCTAGAATAATAAATAGTAAGCATTGAGTAAGGTATCCTAAAGAAGTACTTAGTGTGAGTGGTATTATGGGATGCCACTCATACATGGCACAAGTATGACTTGAAGCTACTTATGATGTATCCTCTTATGTATTGCATGCTTAGCTTGGATTTTTGCTATAGTTGCCTTCCATGATATGATTGACTTGAGATAGTAATTCCTTGTCTTTATGAAGAATGTCAAGAATGACATCTATGATAAGTAATCATGAATAGGGTGACTTCAAGATATGCTTAGTGTGAGTGGTATTATGGGATGCCCCTCATGCATTGCACAAGTGAGCCTTGAGGTTACTTAGAAGTATAAGTTCTCTTATGACATGAAAACCTAGGTAATGACTATGAAGGTGAACTATGCCCAAAGATGACTAAAAGTAGGTACTTAGCTTGGATGGTAGTATGGGATGCTATCATTGCATTGCACAAGTATGCTTTGAGGTGGCTTGTCAAGTGGTTCTCCTGTAATATTAAAGACAAAGGTTGAAGTATGTAAATATGAAAGTCTAAATAGAGGCTATGCTATGAAAATGATGTATCTCCTATGCTCATTTATTATGTTTTATGTTTATATGATGCTTATGTTGGAGATTATGCTATGACTATGTTATTATCTCGTATGTTATGTCTTATGTTGACTAACCATTTTTAGATGCTCTTATGATGTTGCGCTAACTTTCATACTTGGTACATTTTGTACTAATGCATATTGCCTACATTCTAATCAAATGTAGGGTCTTGGAGATTGAGTTGCTTTGGAGGCTATGTTTCTAACGTGCAAGAAATGTTGAAGAATTGGTTAGTCCTCATAGCTTCGAGGACAAACCCCTTATGTAGCCTTTACGTCATTTCTTTATGTTTTAGACATTATGTGGGCTGCGTCCCATGTCTTTTTATTCAAGAGTTTTAATAGATGGTTTGAGACAAAGTTGTTGTAAAGACTTCCGCTTGCTTATAAAGATGTATTCGATTGTATGGTTTAAAAAAGTTTTAAATTTTCCCATACTATTTATGTTCTTATGTTATGATTAGTCTAAGGGCTTGTATGCGACAACTTTGGGGTCAAGTACGCCTTTTTACGTCAAGAGGGTACCCCTGGGTCGTGAAAAACTTGGTAATCAGAGCAAAAGGTTTCGAATGGTTCTAGGATTGTCACAAACCATGTCTAGTAGAGTCTTGTTCATAATTGTTAAGCACGCCACTTTTATGAATAGGAGGCTATTGAATGCTTAGGATATCTTACTTCTTCACTCTCTTAGTCACGCCATAGAAGTCTAGCTCTAGTAGGTCCTTCTTCTAATGTTTGCCTATGGTTTTTCAGGTTATGACTAATACTAGAGCTAATGTTAGGAAGGATGAGGAAGACAATGGAGAACAAGAGGTTCCTCCATAAGTTCCAAACCAAGTTCCTCCTCAAGTTCCAAATGACCTCCAATTAGGAATGTCACCCTAGCGGAGTTTAGGACTTCTATGCAATTGTTGGCCAAAGCCTTAACGGTGCAAGCCAATAGAAAGGTGGTGGCATCGGCAAACTCAATAAGTAGGATGGTTTCTTCTAGAATAAATGAGCTTTTGAGGATGAATCCCCCGAAGTTTAGTGGCTCCAAAGTGGAAGAGGATCTGAATGGGTTCATAGAGGAGGTTTATAAGACTCTTGCTATCATGGGGGTGACCTCTAGAGAGAAAGCAGAACTAGCCACTTATCAATTGAAAGATGTTGCCCAAATTCGGTATTAACAATGGAAACATAGTAGGCCGGTAGAAGCGGGCCCAATAGAGTGGGAAGTGTTCAAACTAGCCTTTCTTGATAAGTTCTTTCCTCGGGAGTTGGGGTAGGCTAAGATGGAAGAGTTCATCAATCTTAAGCAAGGTAACATGAGTGTCAAGGAGTATGCCTTGAAATTCATTGTTTTGTCTAAGTATGCTCCATCCATAGTGTCAAATCCAAGAGATAAGATGAATAGGTTTTTGTCGGGTGTTTCTGACATAGTAGCCAAAGAATGTCGTACGACAATGCTTGTTGATAATATGGATATCTCACACCTCATGATTCATGTCAAACAAATGGAAGAAGAAAACCTTAAGGAAGAGAGATCTAGGGAGAAAAAGAGGTCTAGGGTAGATGGTGATAAATAATTTCATGATGGATCCAATGGACATGGTCGTTCTAGCAATCGACAAAAGTTTTCCGGACAAGGCTTTTATAATTCTCCTAAGCTTAAGGATTAGAGGGTGTCTACTCCTAGGCCACAAGGGAGAAGTAATGCGTACCTATGGCCCACTTGTTCTAGGTGTGGTAAGAAGCATGAGGGTAGGTGTTTGGCCGGTAGAGATGGTTGCTATGGTTGTGGTGAGAGTGGCCACATGAAGAAAGATTGTCAAAAGGCAAGGGCTACAATAACAGAGCGTAAGCAAGTTGCCACTAGTAGTGACGGTGTTGAGCCTCAGAAGAAGAATAGGTTTTATCCTCTCCAATTTAGGGAAGATCAAGAGTGATCTCCTCATGTCCTTTCCGGTATGTGTTTTACGCTTTTGTAAATTCTGAATTTCTTTTCTTTAGTGACTAGTTATGTTGGACTTGAAGTTGTCTTTAGTATGAATTATGTTTAGAAGAGATTGTGTATGCATACTCCCAAGGGGGAGATAGTGTGTCTATATGTGAAGGTGATTGTGTGTTTATGTGTTGCCATGATTTCCTTGTATGCGTGTTCATGAAAATGCTTAGGTCATGTTAGAAATGACTTATTTGCATTGTGTGTTCATTGTGTCAAGTTGCATTTAGGCTCCATGATGGTGTGTTGAGCATGTTTAGCTAGGGGATGTTAGTTCCTCCTTGAAAATGAGTAGATAAAGATTATCATGCATTTTGGGTTGGTAGATGTAGTTCCTACTCCCTTGTGTTGCATTGAGGATGTTAGCTTGGAGTTGAAGTTTTCCTCCTTGGTTGTGTGCATTTAGATGTATTGCATGCATGATGGGCTGCTAGTCTAGAGTCGCTTCTTTTAAGAAGTGATAAGAATCGTCATTCGAGGACGAATGTTCCCAAGGGGGAGATAATGTAGTGCCTCGGAAATTCATAGACTAAACTAGAGCCAAAAAGCTAGGGTTCTAGAGTGTGATGTTGAGAGTTAGAATCGTAGATGAGACTTTATGTCCTAGAAATGAGGGTTGTCAAGTCTAGGGAATAGGAAAGAGCCTAAGCTATTAAGGTAGACTGAAAGAGAACTTGTTCTCCTATGGGCCTAGTTGGCGATTGGGCAGCATGATTGCCCAAGTGACTTGGTGATGCGCCAAAGTGCACTTGGGGTTGCCTAGTGGGCTGTCCCGTTGGCCTAAGTTTTGGGAGAATGGGCGAGCAAAGTCGTGCCTCGTTGATTCGATTGGCGAGTCGCCAAGCTGCCTCCCCCATCACCTAAGTGGCCTGCCCAATTTATGGAGCTACTGGAAAATTGGTCGAGCCAAGGGTCCACTTGGCGAACCAAGACGGGCATATGGGAAAGGTAAGTCATGGATTCTAGCAATTTTCAAGTTAAAACGTTAAGGGTCCTTAGTTCATTTCCAAAGTTGACCCTACACTATTTTATTCCCTTCCTAGCAAGTATATAAGCTAATTAGACCTAAGTTTACCTCAATGAAGTCATTCTCCCTAGAATCAAAAGAAAACCCAACTTCATCCTCTCCAAAGAATATTTCAATGTCTAGAAAACACGCATTGAAGAAGAAGACAGAGCTCGAAGCTTGGGTCAAGAACAAAAGTCCATTGTTAAGAGCTTGTATTAGGTCTTTGATTAAAGGTATGTTTAGCTTTTCATCTATGCGTTCTTCCACCCATAGAGTCCCCTAGAAATCCCCAAGATTTGTGAAGAAGAACCCAAATCTAAGCTAGGGTTACTTCCAATGTATGGGTTTTAGATGGGTATGATTCCAATTGGTTGGATAATGCTTATATATGATTGATTTAGTGTTGATTCATGATATTATGAATAATTTATGTAAATTCCATGATTAACCCTAGAAATCAAAGTATGTGGGTTTATGTCTTTAGATGAGAAATTGATGATTCTTGATAGATTCTCTAGAATTGTTATTATGTATAGATCTTAGTAATGATTATGAATATGAAATCATGAATTGAACTAGACTTATGCATGTATGATAGACCATGAATGGTAATGATAGAATTTGGGACTTTATGATGAATTGTGCATAGAATTGCCTATGATTAAGGCTTGTGAATATTATCTCTTCTGATCTAGTGTAGTATGATGATTGTGGAGTAAATCTTGAATGTAGGGATTGAATTCATAATGTTGATCACTAGGGCTCATAGAATAAGTCTAAAATGATGTGTAGTTTGCATATGAATGAAACAGTAGAGGTTAGAGTTGTTGTGGAAGGCTTTTACACACATGAACTATTTTGTACTAACGAAATACATGTATGTAGAATGTGAAAGGTCCTTTCACATAGAATTCTTCTAGGTTGATGTATTAGTCTAAAATAAATCGAAGCCTGTTAGAGTAGAATAGCTTGAAGTTGTGATATATGATCCCTTCATGTGTCGCTTGACTTGGTAAGACAAGACCATTTCATGGTAACTTGGGATTGAGAACCATACTCTCCTAACGTTAGCTTGAAGTAGCATTTGTGGAATGCTCTTTATGATAGCTTGAATGAGCATTTGTGGGATGTTCTTCATGGTAGCTTGCATTAGTACAGGTATGGTAGCCTGGGATTGAGGACTTACATTCTCTGATGGGTAGCTTGAACTAGCATTGCAATGATGCTTTAATGGTAGCTTGATTTGGTTAGGTCAAGACCATTTCATGGTAGCATAGGATTGATGATTCATACTCTCCTAAGGATAGCTTAGGGTTGATGATTCATACTCCCCTAAGGATAGCTTGCATCATATTCAATGGTTGCATGGTAGCTACGTTGGAATACTTGTATCCTTCCTTGGTTAGCTTGGATTGCATGTTAGTGTGTTTTCCATGGAAGTTAGGTTTAGCCTAGTAGTGTGCTATTCTTGATAGTCTATAGTGATAAATAGTAAGCATTGAGTAAGCTAGTCTAAAGAAGTACTTAGTATGAGTGGTAGTATGGGATGCCACTCATATATGGCCCAAGTATGACTTGAAGCTACTTATGAAGTGTCCTCTTAGGTAATGCATGCTTATCTTGGATTGTTGCTATAGTTGCCTTCCATGATAGGATTGACTTGAGATAGTAATTCCTTGTCTTTTTGAAGTAGGTCAAGAATGACATCTATGATTAATAAGCATGAATAGGCTAACTTCAAGATATGCTTAGTGTGAGTGGTATTATGGGATGCCCCTCATGCATTGCACAAGTGTGCCTTGAGGTTACTTAGGAATATAAGTACTCTTATGACATGAAAACAAAGGTCTTGATTATGAAGGTGAATTATGCCCAAGAATGACTAAAAGGAGGTACTTAGCTTGGATGGTAGTATGGGATGCTATTCTTGCATTGCACAAGTATGCTTTGAGGTGGCTTGTGAAGTGGTTCTCTTGTAATATGAAAGACAAAGGTTGAAATATGTAAATATGAAAGTCTAAATAGAGGCTATGCTATGAACATAATGTATCTCCTATGCTCCTTTATTATGTCTTATGTTTATATGATGTTGATGTTGGAGATTATGCTATGAGTATCTTATTATCTCTTATGCTATGTCTTATGTTGACTAACCATTTTGAGATGCTCTTATGATGTTGTGCTATCTTTCATACTTGGTACATTTTGTACTAATGCATATTGCCTACATTCTTATCAAATGTAGGGTCTTGGAGATTGAGTTGCTTTGGAGGCTAGGTTTCTAAGGTGCAAGAAGAGTTGAAGAATTGGTGAGTCCACATAGCTTCGAGGACAAACCCCTTATGTTTCCTTTATGTCATTTCTTTATGTTTTAGACATTATGTGGGCTGCGTTCCATCTCTTTTTATTCAAGAGTTTTAATAGGTGGTTTGAGACAAAGTCTTAGTAAAGACTTTCACTTGCTTATAAAGATGTTTTCGATTGTATGGTTTAAAGAAGTTTTAAATTTTCCCGTATTGTTTGTGATCTTTTGTTATGATTATGCTAAGGGCTTGTATGTGACCCCTTCGGAGTCAAGTATGCCATGTTACGTGTAGGGGGTACCTCGGGGTCGTAATAGGCTACTTCAGCATAAGGTAGTTGGATGAGACCACCTGGAGAGATTTGGTCAACCACTATTCTATTTTCGGGGCCAAGACCCCGGTAGAGACATTCCAGAAGCATCTTATCTGGAATCCCATGTGTTGGGCACTGCTGTAATAAGGTCTTAAATATTTGCCACAACTCATAAATGGCCTCACCCTCCAATTGCTTGAAATTTAGGATTGTACTCATAAGAATCATCAATCTCAAAGGAGGGTGGTCCATTGGGTTAACGTTGCTTCCAGATATGCTCCAATTCTCTGGTCAAAACAACAACACACAAACAAAAACTAAAAATAAGTAGATTCAACTACAACTAACAAGAACAAAATTCAACTTAACTAAAGAATCTTCACCAACACCACTCCCCGACAGCGGTGTCATTTTTATAAATTAACATTTCAAAGAGACTTCATCCAATTCTAAGTGTTAACGGTCGTTAATCAATATAATAACCCAACTAAATGAGTTAGGGTCGAATCCCACAGGGAGTGATACGTGTTTAAGATTCAATAGCAAAATATGAATATGTTCCAATCAATCATAGGAATAGATATTTACGAATAAAAACATAATTCAAATTAAGGGGTGACACAAGTGTCAAATAAGGGGGTTTTGGTTTTAACTATCAGCTACAAGAACAACAAATAAAATGAATTAACAAGTAATGAGATGGGTTCTTGGGATGTGGTTGGATTATAGGCTAAGGTAGACAAATAGGTAATTCCAATTGTTAGTATATAGCTATAAATCAGTGAATAAGCTAGACTTTAGTGGGGATAAACTTTCTCTCGAACAATTTACCCCGAATGAAGTTGGTTTCTCTCGAACACCAACAAGCAGCAAATAATAACAGCCTACACTTTAGTCCATTCACTCTCTCAAGCCGAATGCGTGGAAAAGGATTTAGGATTCACTCTCTCGAGCTGAACCCATGACAACCCAAGACCCACAAACCATCAATTCAGTAATCTTGGTTTTAAAACCTCTCTCTCGAGCAAGACAAAAATGTTAAGGTATAATTGCATTTGCAGCTACAACCCTTTAAATTAAACCACAATTACTGATTAAAATCAATTCTAAACAATATTTAAACTATCAATTAGCAATACACATAAGCTAATTCAACCCATAATCCCATAATCACAACCCAAGAATTGGGGTTTTAGCTAGACATCCTAAAAAGATAGAAATAGTTATCAAATTGTGTTTCCATCAACTAGTTAAGATTAATTTCGTCTTTACAAAGGTCCAAGTTGAAGAATCTCAAAGACCCACTTCCAATTTCTCAAAAATGGAAAACTTCAATTCTTCAAAGCTAAGCAAAAATCAAGTCTCAATACTCTCAGTTCAAACTCAAAAATTATATATTATGAAAAACTAATTCCAAAACTTAATATTCAAAAATGTATTTATAGTAACCAAAAATATGTTGCGAAGGACCATTCGGCGCAGTAAGTCAGGATCACCGATCAGCTCGGAGATCCGCCCTTTGATCAGTTCCAACGCCTTTTTGCTTTGGCCTTCAGCATCCTCAAGTTCTGTAACATTGGGAGATCCAATCACTGCATCGCAGAACCGTTCGACGACACACTGACTGCTCCTATCTCTCTACGACTTGATTTTCTCCTTCAGGGCTTGGCACACTGGAACTTTAGGCGAGGTAATAGCCACTTGACGACTCGCCTAATGGATTAGGCGATCAATATGCCTTTTCTTTCTTGTTCTTTCAGTTGCGTTGTTCCTTTATAACCATTAGTGTCCATGCTTTATTTCAAAATCCAAATACCTGGAAATCAAGGATTTTACATCAGTTATTGGCACAAAATAGCATTTAAGGACACTAAATTTATCCAAATAAAGCCTTAAATGAGTCCAAATCGTGGACTCATCAATATGCTAAGTGGCTTACATGGTGCCTTTCGGGTTTCTATGTGCCTTGTAACGTCTAGAGGGTACCCTTGGGTCGTGACAAAGTTGATTATCAGAGCACAAGGTTTAGAATGATTCTAAGATGATGTCTCATAAGCCACGTCTAGTAGAGTCTTGTTCATAAATGTGAGGTGCGCCATATTTATGAATGAGATGCTATAAGATGATTAGGAAACTACACTTCTTTCATTACTCTAAAGTCGTGCCTTAGAGTTTAACTGTATAAAGTCCCTCTCCGAATTCTTCTCTTATGTCTTCAGGAAACGGATGCACGATGGGCTAATGCTAGAAGGGTGGAAGAAGAGAATGTGAATCAAGGAGCTCCTCCTCAAGCTCCAATTGATGCTTTGGCTATGTCAAATGAGGAGGTTAGGTCGGCTTTTCAAATGTTGGCCCAAGCTTTGGAGGTTCAAGACAATAGGGATGTGGTAGCTCCAGTCAATCCTAATGTGAATTCGGCTACTTCAAAGGTTAGGTATTTTGCTAGAATAAACCCTCCCAAATTTCATGGCTCTAAAGTAGAAGAGGATCCCCAAAGGCTTATTGATGAGGTTTATAAAGTGCTTGACATTATGGGAGTGTCTCCACAAGAGAAGGCGGAGTTAGCTGCCTACAAATATAAAGATGTGGCCCAAGTTTGGTATACTCAATGGAAGTGAAATAGGTCGGTAGGAGCGGGTCCCATATAGTGGGAAGTGTTTAAATCGGCATTCCTTGATAGATTCTTTCACTGAGAGTTGAGGGAAGCTAAGGTAGAAGAATTCATTAACCTTAGGCAACGTAACATGACCGTTAAGGAGTATGCCTTGAAAGTCACCCAACTATACAAGTATGCTCCATCTATGGTGGCAAATACGAGGGATGAAATGAGTAGGTTTTTTACAGGTGTGCCTGACCTTGGTTTAAGAAGAATGTCGTCCGACAATGCTCCATCATGACATTGATATATCAAGGCTCATGGTATATGCTCAACAAATGGAGAAGTCAAAACTTAAGAAGAAGGAATAAAGAGGTAAAAACGGCTAGAACCGGTGATGGGAATTTCTCCAATGCTAGGTCTGATGGACAAGGGTGACAAAGGTTCTCCAACCAAGGCTCCTCTAGTGCTTTCCCAAGGGTCAACAAGGATAGGTTTCCAACCCTAAACACCAAGGAGGTAATAGTGGTGGTTCTTATGTTGCTAGGCCTAATTGTGCAAAATGTGGTAGAAAGCATGATAGCAAGTGTCTTGTTGTTACCGATGGGTATTTTAGTTGTGGGAAGGTTTTCCACAAGATGAGAGATTGTCCAATGCTCAAGGTTAAGGGAAGGGAAGATAAACAAGCTCCTCCCAGTGGTTCCTACTCCAATGCTCAAAAGCAAAACCACTTTTATGTTCTTCAATCCTGGGGTGACAAAGAGAGCTCCCCGGATGTTGTGACCGGTATGTTAAAAGTGTTTTGTATTGATGTATATGCGTTGATAGATCTCGGCACCAGTTTTTCCTTTGTGACACCTTTTGTGGACATGAAGTTTTAAATACTCCCCTAAGTTTTCGTAGAACTTTTTTCGGTCTCTACCCCAGTTGGTGACTCGGTGGTGGAAAAAAGTGTCTATAGAAGTTGTCCAATTTCCTTGTCCCATAGAGATACTTTGGTGGATTTGGTAGAGTTAGATATGTTAGACTTTGATGTGAATTTGGGTATGGATTGGTTGCATGCATGTTATGCCTCTATAGATTGTAGGACTTCGGTGGTTAAATTCCAATTTCCAAATGAACCCATTTTAGAGTGGAAGGGGGGAAATTCTATCCCTAGAGGTCAATGTGTTTCTAGCCTTAAAGCTAGGAGAATGATCTCCAAAGGGTGCATTTACCATCTTGTTATGGTGATGATTGTTGTGTCCAAAACCCCTTCTCTACAGTCTATTCCGGTATTTAATAAGTTCCCAGAAGTTTTCCCCGATGATTTGCCCAGTATTCCTCTTGAGCGGGAAATAGATTTTGGTATTGACCTTCTTTCGGATACGCAACCTATCTCTATTCCTCCTTATAGAATGGCTCTGATCGAGTTGAAAGAATTTGAAGAGTAACTTAACGATTTATTAGACAAGGGCTTCATCCGACCGAGTATCTCTCCATGGATGGGTCTGCTTGAATGTGCATCGATTATTGTCAATTGAATAAAGTAACTATCAAGACTAAATATCCCCTTCCAAGAATTGATGTTTTGTTTGACCAACTTCAAGGGGCTAGCTATTTTTGAAGATTGATCTTCGTTTGGGTTATCAACAATTGAGGGTTGGAGGGGTTAATATTCCCAAGATGGCCTTTAGGACCCGGTATGGTCACTATTTGTGGTTATGTCGTTTGGGTTGACAAATGCACCGATGACATTTATGGATTTGATGAATAGGGTGTTTAGACAATACCTTGATATGTTTGTGATTGTGTTTATCGATGATATTTTGATCTATTCAAGGAGTGAGAATTAACATACGGACCATTTGATAATTGTGTTGCAAGTTCTTAAAGACCAACAATAGTTTGCAAAGTTTAGCAAGTGTAAATTTTTGTTAAGGTCAGTGGCTTTCCTTGGTCATATTGTGTCGAGTAAGGGTATTGAGGTAGATCCGAAAAATGAGGATGCGGTCAAGAGTTGGCCTAGAACCTCTAACTCCTTCTGATATAGAAGCTTTTTGGGTATGGCTGGTTACTATAGGAGGTTTGTTGAGGGGTTTTCCTCCACAGCTTCTCCGTTGACGGCTTTCACTCAAAAGAAAGCTAAGTTTGAGTGGTCCGAGGCTTGTAAGAAAAGCTTCAAAGAGTTGAAAGATAGACTTACATACGCTACAGTGTTGAACTTACCTGAAGGTACAGCTGGGTTTGTGGTATATTGTGAAGCCTATAGAGTGGGGTTGGGATGTGTCGTCATGCAAAAAGGTAAAGTGATTGCCTATTCTACAACACAACTTCAGGTCCTTGAGAAAAATTATCCTACCCATGATCTTGAATTAGCAGTGTTGGTATTTTCCTTGAACATATGGAGACATTATTTGTATGGGGTCTATGTGGATATTTTCACTAATCACAAGAGTCTTGAATATGTGTTTAGTCAAAAGGACTTGAATCTTTGTCAACGAAGGTGGTTAGAAATTTTGAAGGATTATGACATAAGTGTCCTTTACCACCCCGGCAAAGTTAATGTTGAAGCGGATGCACTTAGTAGATTATCCATGGGTATTGTGCCTCATGTAGAGGATTAAAAGAAAGAATTGGTTCGTGAGGTGCATAGATTGTCCCGACTAGGTGTCCAACTAGTGGATTCCACCAAGGGTGGTGTCATGGTCCATAATGGGTCCGGATCGTCCTTTGTGATGGATGTGAAATCTGAACAAAGCCTTGATCCTATATTATATAACCCAACTAAATGAGTTGGGGTTGAAATCCCAAAGGTAGTGGTATGTGTTTAAGATTCAATAGGAAAGTATGAATATGCTCAAGTCATCATAGGAATAAACATTATCGAATAAAAACATAATACAAGACATGTGGTGACACGAATATCAAATAATAGGGGGGCTTTTCTTATGAAATTATCAACTACAGTAGCAACAAACAACACAAAAATAACAATAATGAGACGGGTTCTTGGGATGTGATTTGATTATAGGCTAATGCTGTCATGACCCAGGGCTACCCCCTAGAAGCAACACGGCGTACTCAACCCCGAAGGGGTCTTATACAAGCCTCATAGCATATTCATTGTACAAGATACTTAGAAATAGTGCGTAATTTAAAACTTTTCTTTTATAAATCCAACAACCAAAACAGTTAAAAACAAGCGGAAGCGTATCCTCTCACATGGCCATCTTCTAATCAACATACTTGAAACAAAATAGGGTCACGAACCTTTACAATTGAAATCGTAACAATAGTCTATTACATGAAAAGAAAGGAACATCTAAACACTTGTCCTCGATCTATGAGGACATACCACTTCATCTTGAGGAACTCTAGTCCAAGCTTCACTAGATAAAACCACTCAATTGCCGAAACCTACACTTGTAGTAAAACATGAAGAAGAATGGATTAGCATAATAAGTACTATGTATGATAGCCATGCAAAAACATGCTTAAAACAGACTTTTTATTTGAAAGTCATGATATATGCCATTTTGATAAAAACTTCATTAACATAAGCATCAGAGGCATAATAATCAACCATAACCAACATACAAGTCATTTAACCACATTAAAACATAATCATCATATAAACCATTACCTTCACAGAAGCCTTCACCTCAAGTAACCCTCAAACTATACTTTGTTCAATGTATGGATAGCGTGCCATACCACTATCCACACCAAGTACCACCTTCAGGTCACCAAAAGTGAACTGACCAATGAACCTTACCACCCTACACCATTCACATGCATAAGAGACATCAACACTCTATAGGTCATATCATCATATAAGGACCATCACCTAAGACAACTCTAAATCATACTTGTGCAATGTGCAAGTAGCATCCCATACTACTACTCACACTAAGTACTCCTTTGTAGTCACCATAGGCAAGGCACATTTATATACAATAAGTCATGAGAAGAAAGTAACTCATAGTACAATCCAAGTATATCATGCATCTTTACATTCAAGCATAAGTCACATTCTTCATAAGCTTCATTTCATTAAGAGCACCTTCATTCATTTAGACATTCGAACAACATTCTTCATTAACATCATCATAAGAGCACATTCATTACACTTAACATTATAAAGGAACACACCACAACCTTTCTTAAATCCTACTTGTGCAATGTATAGATGCCGTCCCCACTCACACTAAGTAGTACATTCTTAGGAAGCCATAGTTCATTAACATTCTTTGTGGAGGTAAGCCTTAACCGACATAGACTATATGAGCTATTCACGGAGCTAATCCAAGTGTCACTCTCACCAGATAAGGGATTCCTACTTGCCTAAGGTAGGACAGTTGTTTCTAGCTTAAGTGGATCCACTAGCTAGACCTATGTGGGCACATAGTTATGGGATATGGAGATTACTACTAGATACCCCGCCTCAACTAACATATGGGTATCCATCTCAAGATATTGTTACTAGATACCCCGCCTCAACTTACCTATGAGTATCCATCTCGATCCATATACACTCGGTGCTTAGCATTATTCCCCACGGAGTATTTGACATTCACTACTTTCATTCATTATTATGGGATAAGATACTACTACTAGATACCCCGCCTCAACTAACGTATGGGGATCCATCTCAAACCCAACATTCATTCATTGGAAAGCTCATAGATTCAAAGATGAGAATAGCCTTTAACCTAAGAATCCCCTAATTATGAGACAGTCCTTTCACAACAAGCCATTATCATTCAATAGAGTACAATTGAGAATATCCTTTCAACATGTACTTCATCATTAACATAACTATATACTTTCATTCATTATTCATTCATGAGTGTGTGTGTGTGTGAGAATCACCTTTCACATAGATCATCATCATTGATAGGTGTTAATTGAGAAATAACATTCAATCATAACACACTTACATTCTAAACATGATCATTATACCTTCATTAAAATCACACACATATACTTTACATCATGAACATTCATAGATACTTCATATATATAGGTACAAGAATGATATCCATCAATTCAACACCACAATATACCTAGTAAGTAAACACGTCCACCTTTAAAGTGAATCGATAGATCAAGCACAATTCTGCTTCAATATGTAATTTGATCAAAACTTGCCCTTCAAGGCTATGAACCAACATCAATCCACAAATACAAGATAATACAGTAGATAATGAAATTGACATGATTCAATGACTTAATTCAATATAAGCATCAACAATTCAACATACTTGCATAATTAATCAACTCCCAATCACAAATCACAATTTAGGAAATTGGAGGAAAACATGGTTTCTAGGAATAAATCATCTTAATTCATATTTAAATCCACAATTCATTCATTAATCAATGCAATAAAGCCTTTAGAAATCATTTAGAATCGAACCAATGCATAGATTGAAATCGAGGGTTTTAGAGAAAACATTGGAGACTTGGACTCACTTTTGAGATTGGCTCCTTGAAAGAAACTAAGTCAAGGATGAAGACCACCATACCTTTAATGGAGGAAATCCACGAAAATCCCTTGAAAAACTTGAAGTCTTGCCGTAAAAGCTTGAAGTCTTCACCTCCAATAGAGGTTTCTAGAGAGAGAACTTTTGGAGGGTAGGTAGGAGAGGTTTTGATTTTGGGTTTTGAAATAATGAAGTCTAAAATATGTTTTAATACTTTAAATGCCCTGAAAATACCATAGATAACTAATTAAAACTGTCCCCCAACCAAACAAGACTTAACATGATTTTACAATTCTACCCTTACCAAGGCCGAACCACACCAGCAAACTAGGTAGGGACCTACGACTCCAAACCACAGACCATGGTCTGGGTCACGCCCCATCCTGGTCAAGCGTGGTTTGTGGCTGAGGCTTGGTTTTTGGGGCCATGACCCACGGATGCCATCCACGGGGCGTGGATGGACCTACGGGGCGTGGTCCCCTTCCGTGGTTCACCAAATTTTGGGCAGCCTTTAGGTTTCAAGGGGTCTTGGGGGTTAGAATTAGGGTCCTTCTCAAGAACCTCTAGGGTGTTCCTTGGGGAGTCGTACCTTGATGTTTAACCCCTAAATCGCTCAACCTATGCTCGAGACAACATTATACTACTCTTAAACCTCATAACAACTCCAAGACACACTAGTTAGGCTCTAATTTCACTTATTTGTTTTATGGGTCGTTACATTATCCACCACTTAGAAACATTCATCCTCGAATTAAACTTAAAACACATTAAGGGGTTAACGAGTCAAGACTAGTTTCCCATCATGCATGCAACATCATAACCAAATGCACAAAACTAGGAGGAAACCTCAACTCCACATCAAAAGCTCAATGCAATACAAGAAGGGAGGAACTACATCTACAAACTCATTATGCATCCAAAGTTCACATTTCTTCTCTTTACATTGGAGGAATTACCTTCTCCAACACATATCATGCTCATCACAACATCATTAAGCACATTATGCAATCTCTTCATAAAAACACATTAGGCATGTTCAACAATCAACCACATGAAGCATATAGACAACTCATACTAAAGGCATATCAACAAGAGGAACATAATTCATATAAACTCATTTTCTCATTGAAACTTAAACTCATTAAGAACATGCATAACATAAGGAGACCATGGAAACACATATTGACATGTGACTCCAAAATCATGAAACAAGCTACAAGGAACTCTTGGTCTTAAGCTTGAATAAGAATAGAAGGAAAGAGATAAGGATATCAAAACTCTCAACAACCTTATTACTCAACATACTATCCCCCACTTACGAGTAAACCCAACTAAGGCTAACATGAAAACAACATAGGAATCTCAACAAGGCATTCACAACCAAAATGAACTATCACTTACTGGTACCTTCATCCGGATTAGCTCATTTGTCTTTGTTAGCTTGAAACACATAGAAACGGTTTCTCTTTGAGGCATTAGGATCCGGGCCATCAAGAGAAGCTTGTTTGGTCTCTCTTTCTTTTGCCATGAGTGTTGGGCAATCTCTCATCTTATGACCCTTCTTTCCACACCCAAAGCACCCATCCGTGCCAGCAAGGCACTTACCAAAATGTTGCTTCCCACACTTGGCACATATAGGACTCTCAAAAGAAGAACCACTTACATTCCCTCCTTGAAATTTAGGGTTAGACACCCTATCATTGTTCACCATTGAAGAATTTGGTTGTAAAACTTCTTTTTGGGCCATGGTTGACTTTGTTCATCGGACCTAGACCTCTTCATCTCTCCACTCTTCCTCTCAAGTTTGGACTCCTCAATGGATTGAGCATACACAATGAGTCTAGAAATGTTCATGTCATCATGAAGCATCACCGTACGACACTCTTCCTTTAGAAGGTCGTATACACCGATTACAAACCTACTAATCTCATCTCTAGGGTTGGACACCAAAGATGGAGCATAATTAGAAAATAAGGTAAACATCAAGGAATATTCCTCCACACAAATGCTACCTTGCCTAAGGTTTATAAACTCCTCCACCTTAACCTCCCTCTTCTCACGGGGAAAGTACCTACCAAGGAAAGCCTCCTTAAACTCCTCTCATTCTATAGGACCCGCTCCTATAGGCCTATTGCTTTTCCATTGAGTGAACCAAACTTGGGCAATATCTTTCAATTGGTAAGAGACAAGTTCGGCTTTTTCTCCAGAAGTCCATAACATTGACTATCTTATACACCTCATCCAAAAAGTCTTGGGGATCCTCTCCCACCTTAGAACCTAGGAACACCGGAGGATTCAGCCTCACAAAGTCCCTCAACCTAGAAGCCATAGTTCTCTCAATAGCATTCACTCTAGGCCCCACATCTCTATTCACTTGGGACATCATGGCTTGTGCTAAGGTTAGAAAAGCTGACCTAATTTCTTCATTAGTCATGTCCTAAGAATTAACCGGAACTTGATTGCCTTGAGAAACTTGGTCCAGTGGAGGACCTTGGGGATCTCAGGGAGGAACTCCCCCATTCACATTATCCTCTTCCACTCTTCTTGCGGGCGTCCTTCTTGTATTCATATCCTATAAACACAAGACAAGGATTAGGAAAAGGACACTTATAGAGCTAAGCTTTAAGGCACGACTTCAAGAATAGGAAAGAAGTGTAACTCCCTAACGTCCTATAGCCTCTAGCTCATACATGTGTCGCGAATCACACGGATGAACAAGACTCTACTAGACGTGGCTTGTGAGACATCAATCCTAAAGACCATTCCCAAAACCTTGTGCTCTGATACTATGTTTGTAACAACCCGGGGTTAGCCCCTAGAAACAACACAGAGTACTCGACCCCGAAGTGGTCTGATACAAGCCTCATAGCATATTCATTGCATAAGATAATAAGAAATAGCGCGGAATTTAAATTTTTTCATTTATAAATCCAACAAACAAAATATTTAAAAATAAGCAGAAGTCTATCGTCTCACATGGATATCTAAACAACATACTTGAAACAAAATAAGGTCATGACCCTTTACAATCGAAATCTTAACAATAGTCTATTACATGAAAAGAAAGGAACATCTAAACACTTGACCTTGATCTATGAGGACATACCACTTAGTCATGGGGAACTCTAGTTCAAGCTTCACTAGAGAAAACCACTCAATTGCCGGAACCAAAACTTGTAGTAAAACATGAAGAGGAATGGATTAGAACAATTAAGTACTAAGTATGATAGCCATGCAAAAACATGCTTAAAACAAACATTTTATTTGAAAGTCATGATAAATGCCATTTTGATAAAAACTTCATGAACATAAGCATAAGAGGTATAATAATCAACCATAACCAACATATAAGTCATTTAACCACATTAGAACATAATCATCATATAAAACAGTCCCTTCACATAAGGCTTCACCTCAAGTAACCCTCAAACTATACTTTGTGCAATGTATAGATAGCGTGCCATACCACTATCCACACCAACTACCACCATAAGGTCACCAAAAGTGAACTTACCATTCAACCTTACCACCCTACACCATTCACATGCAAAAGAGACACCAACACTCTATAGGTAATATCATCACATAAGGACCATCACCTAAGACAACTCTAAATCATACTTGTGCAATGTGCAGGTAGCATCCCATACTACTACTCACACTAAGTACTCCTTCGAAGTCACTCTAGGTAAGGCACAATCATATACAATAAGTCAAGACAAGGAAGTAACTCATAGTACAATCCAAGTATAGCATGCATCTTTACATTCAAGCATAAGTCACATTCTTCAGTAGCTTCATTTCATTAAGAGCACGTTCGTTCATTTAGACAATAGATCAACATTCTTCAATAACATCATCATAAGAGCACATTCATTACACTTAACATTATAAAGGAACACTCCACAACCTCTCAGAAAGCCTACTTCTGCAATGCATAGATGGCGTCCCATACCACCACCCACACTAAGTAGTGTATTCTTAAGAAGTCATAGTTCATTAAGATTTTTTGGGGGGATAAGCCTTAACCGACATAGACCATGTGAGTAATTCATGGAATCCCGGTTTCACCCTCACTCGATAAGGGATTCCTACTTGCCTTAAGGTAGGACCATTGATTTTAGATTAAGTGGATCCAGAAGCTAGACATATGTGGGAACATAGTTATCGGATAGGGAGATTTCTACTAGATACCCCGCCTCAACTAACGTATGGGCATCCATCTCAAGAGATTGTTAATAGATACCCCACCTTAACTCGCAAATGAGTATCCATCTCAATCCATATCCACTCGGTGCATAGCATTATTCCCCACAGAGTATTTGACATTCATTACTTTCATTCTTTATTATGGGATAAGAGAATAATACTAGGTTCCCCGCCTCAACTAACGTATGGGCATCCATCTCAAACCCAACATTCATTCATTGGAAAGCTCATAGATTCAAAGATGACAATATCCTTTCACCTAAGAATCACCTTATTGTGAGAAAGTCCTTTCACAACAAGTCATTATCATACATTGAGTAAAATTGAGAATAGCCTTTCAACAAGTACTTTATCATTAACATAACCATAGAACTTCATTCATTATTCATTCATAAGTATGTGTGTATGTGAGAATCACCTTTCACATAGATCATCATCATTAATAGGTGTTAATTGAGAAATAACATTCAATCATAACACACTTATATTCTAAACATGATCATTATACCTTCATTGAAATCACATATATATACTTTACATCATGATCATTCATAGATCCTTCATATATAGAGGTACAAGGAAGATATATATCAATTCAATACCACAATATACCTAGTAAGTAAACACCTCCATCTTTCAAGTGGATCAATAGATCAAGCACAATTCTACTTCAATAAGCAATTTGTTCATAACTTGCCCTTTAAGGCTAAGAACCAATATCAATCCATAAATCCAAAATACTACAATAGATAATGTAATTGACATGATTCAATCACTTAATTGAATATAAGCAGCAACAATTCAACATACTTGCATAATCAATCAACTCCCAATCACAAATCACAATTTAGGAAATTGGGGGAAAACATGGTTTCTAGGAAGAAATCATCTTAATTCATCTGTAAATCCACAATTCATTAATAAATCACTGCAATAAATGCTTTAGAAATCATTTAGAATCGAACCCATGCATAGATTGAAATCTAGGGTTTTAGAGAAAACATTGGAGACTTGGAATCACTTTCGAGATTGGCTCCTTGAAAGAAACTAAGTCAAGGATGAATACCACCATACCTTTAATGGAGGAAATCCACGAAAATCCCTTGAAAAACTTGAAGTCTTGAACTTGGAAGTTGAAGTCTTCACCTCCAATGGAGGTTTCTAGAAAGAGAACTTTTGGAGGGGAGGAGAGGTTTTCGTTTTGGGTTTTGAAATAATGAGGTCTAAAATATGTTTTAATACTTTAAAATCCCTTAAAATACCATAGATAACTAATTAAAACCGTCTCCCAACCAAACAAGACTTAACATGATTTTAACAATCTACCCTCACCAAGGCCACACCAGCAAACCAGGTAGGGACCTACGACTCCTAGCCACAGACCGTGGTCTGGGTCACGCCCTGTCCTGGTCAAGCATGGTTTGTGGCTGAGGCTTGATTTTGGCGGACATGACCCACAGAGACCATCCATGGGGCGTGGAAGGACCTACGGGGCGTGGTCCTCTTCTGTGGTTCACCAAATTTTGGGCAGCCTTTTGGTTTCAAGGGGTCTTGGGGGTTATACTTAGTGTCCTCCTCAAGAACCCCTAGGGTGGTACTTGGGGAGTCATACCTTGACGTTTAACCCCTAAAACCCTCCACCTAATCTTGGGACAACATTATACCATCCTTAAACCTCACACCAACTCTACGACACACTAGTTAGGCTCTAGTTTCACTTATTCGTTTTACGGGTCGTTACCAATGTAGACAAATGGGTAATTGCAACTGTTAGGAAATAGTTGAATATTAGTGATTAAGCTAAGACTATAGAGAAGGTAAACTTTCTCTCAAACAATTTACCCCGAATCAAGTCAATTTCTCTCAAACATCGACAAACATGTCAAATAAGAACAACATACGCCTTAGTCCATTCCCAATCACGAGTTTAATGTGTGGAAAAGGGTTTAGGATTTACTCTCTCTCGCTAAACCCATGACAACCCAATACCCACAGACCATCACCCAATAATCTTGATTTTAAAACCTCTCTCTCAAGCAAGCCAAAAACACTAAGGTAGAGCTGCATTTGCAACTACAATTTTTTAAATTAAACCACAATTATTGATTGAAATCACTTCTAAACAAAATTTAAATTAACAATTAGCAATACCCATAAGCTAAATCAGCCCATAATCACACCCCAAGAATAGGGGTTTTAGCTAGACATCATAAAAAGATAAAAATCATTACCAAATTGTGTTTCCATCAACTGGGTAAGATTAATTTCATCTTTACAAAGGTAGAAATCGAAGAATGTCAAAGACACACTTCCAATTTCTCAAAAATGAAAAACCTCAATTCTTTAAAGCTAAGGGAAACTTGTCTGAATACTCAGAGTTCAAAAACAAAATTACTCTAACTCATCCCAGATTAAAATCTGATTGACAAAAGATTGTGTACTAAATGTTCAAAAATGTATTGATAGTCGCCAAAAATATGTTGCGAAGGACCATTCGGCGCAGTAAGTCAGGCTCGACGATCAGCTCGACGATCTGCCCTTTGTTCAGTTCCATCACCTTTTTGCTTTGGCCTTCAGTTTCCTTAAGTTCTATAACTTTGGGCGATCCAACACTGCAAATGCGAAACCACTCAGCGATCCGCTGACTGCTCCTTTCTCTCGGAAACTTGATTTTCTCCTTCAGGGCTCGACAGATTGGAAATTTAGGTGAGGTAATTGCCATTTGGCGACTCGCCAAAGGGACTTGGCGATCACCAGGCTTTCATTGCTTACTTCTTTTCAGCTCGCTTCGTTCCTTTTTGCATAATTAGTGTCCATGCTTTGGTCCATAATCCATATACCTGGAAATCAAGGTTTTTTTTATCAATTATTGGGACAAAATAAGCATTTAAGGACATTAAATCATTATAAATAAAGCCCTAAATTAGTCCAAATCTAGGACTCATGAACACCCCCAACTTAAACTTTGTTTGTCCTCAAGTAAAACTCAAGTTCAGCAGTTCAAAAAGGATGTCTCAAACAGTGTTACACAATACTGAATCATGAATGCATACAAAAAGACTCAACTTACTCATGCAAGGATAAATTGTACACTCAAAGATTCAAGTTGTGACTCACCATTACCAAAGATTCTCAAGTTCACTATTCTTGTTTCAAATGCAAGTTCAAGCTCAACAAAGGTACTCAAATGCCCTCACACAAAGAATGATTCCATATTCACACACAATGGTTCAACACTTTATAGTTCCGAAATCACATACAACTCTCACACTCACAAAGATGAACACATGCATGACTCCACCCATTGGTTTGCCATTTTTTTCCAATCAACACTTGTTTCTGCTCACTCAAGATCAAAAAGGTATTTTCAAGGCCTGTAACAGGGCTGAGTGTAGAGGTATGGTCAGTTAGGCTCAGTGGCTGCTATCCTCATAAAATTTGGTATGAACAACGCTTCCTTTCCTTATCTTCATGGTTCTCATTTATGCTCAAAATTCACCCCATTATTCAATTTCCATGGAACTTCGAACACCCCATTTTTCTTCCACTTTCACATCTTTATTTCAAAGTTTTTCATTCTTTTTCTATTCTTTTCTTTTCTTTTTCTCTTCTTTTTTTTGTATGGAGGTGTTCCATCTTTTTTAAAGCCATGGTACAGGGGACTTCTTCGTACGTCTTGAATTACCTTCTCTTTTCACCACACCCCCAACTTAAGCTTTTGGCTTTTGGCCTAAGTTGGATATTCAAACAAACCACATCTCATGAGGATGAATGGTGAACGGATAAAGAAAGGTCACAATTTCATCAAGTTTCTTCTAAGAAAAGGGTAAGGCTCAAAAGGTGCTCAAACAAAGTTCACACATCTCAGAATGTTGGCCTCAAAAGAGGTATAATGTCAAATTATTTCACTCTTTAGAATTGTTGCCTAAGATCATTTCAAGAGCTTGCATCACATAATCTAGCGGACCAACGGGGCAAAATCTAGGTGTCATCACACATGGTTCACAGTAAGCTCATCACACAAGGCATTGCCACCAGTGTCAAACAAGACTCCACAGTTTCGCTAGTGTGCAATGTTCATCACAAGAGACTCAATTTGATAACCGGCTAGTCACAACGAGATGCAAAAAGTTTACATATTGTCTATGCAACTTCATTTGGCCTCATCATAGCGGCACATTCATTTTTGTTCGATTATGAGTACTATTCAAGTCATCGATACTGATCAAGAACGATACTCAAACTTGCAAAATAACAGCCACATTCAAACACAATCAAGAGGTGGCACAATTTATTTCAAAAAGGGTCAGAAATTAAATACATTGAAAACAAGGAGTCGCAAACTCAAATATCGATAAACACAGTGCCAAAACACATAAACACAATTTATAGAATAAAACCCAATATATAGACAAAAGTAGTATTCACAAGAGGTAGGTATGGAAATACCTCACCCCACCACAAAACAAAGCAACTTGTTCTCAAATGCAAGAAATTATCCAAAATGTCAATAAAAAGGGACATAGAGGGAGGTAAAGAAGATCCTGTCTAAGCAGTCGCTCCATATGTCGGGGAAATAGTGTCCAGTGTCACAACAGTCTGATCATGGGCATCAGTGCCCGGAGTCATATCAGTAATAATACAACTCCACTAGGGCCTGCCATGGACGTCTCTGTCAGCAATGTTTGAATTACTGACAGTACAATTCTCTCCTCCATATGTGGCAGGTCTCCATAAATGCTCTCCTCCCTCACCACTATCTACTCCTCGTCGGTCTCTATCTCCGACTCATGAACTGCCACATCTTCCCTCGACATGTTTCCGGTGGTAATTGGAGGAATCTCAGAACTGGGTTGGGCATCCACATCATCTGCTGCCTCTAATAATGAAGTGAAGTCTGTAGACTTGAGATAGTCTATATCCTTCCTTATATTTGCCACTTCGGCTTTCAAAGTCGTAACTTTAGAAGACTTCCCTTGTCGATGCTCACAGGCCGCGACTCTCGCAGCCAAATCATCCACATATGTTCGAAGGGTGGTCAGCGTAGCACAGATGGTACACTAAATCATACATGGGACTGCAGTGTCACGACCCAAGCCTAGGGCCTAGACGTGACATGGCGAATGAGGCACCCGAAGGAACCCCAAACAAGCCTCTCAAACTTGTCATCACACTTCATCGGTCGCGGAAGTACATTCAACATAATTAACTGGAAATAGGGACTAAGGGCAAACCATTTCAAAATGACATCATAGAACAGAGTCAAGCTCATTTACAAAATACTTGTCCAACGCACACCTCTACATACATAGATAGGACGGGGGCCATGACATACTACCGACTCCCCTCATAGTTAAAATACAATGGCAAGCTAAAGTCTCAAAACATAGGAGTAGGAAACATAACATAGCCCTCGAATCATTGAGGACTCACCAACAA
>JAJOON010027965.1:0-19489 GCA_029582645.1 Solanum megistacrolobum
TGTAAGAATTCAATAAGTAATCAGTAAACAAATGTCAATTTTGGTTGTTATCAAGATTAGAGAATTAACTAGGGTATACGTGTTCCCCACAAGCTCATAACGCAGTAATCCTAGTAATAGCAATCCTTTCTAGGTATCTCTAAATCCTTGGTCCGGCATCTAGATAATTGCACTCCACACCTTGGTCCGGCTACGTGTGTATAATTTACTAACCCTTACCTTTACCTCATATTAGACATCAAATCGATGTTTGGCGTAGTTATTACTTCCCACCAATTGACACTAGACTATTGGATAGTATCACACTAAATATATGTTGATAATTCTTTTCTTGTTTATTACCACCTTGGTCTGGCAAGTAGCAACAAGGCGAGTCCTAATGTTGCGCACCGTCAAAAAGACTTTTAAACGAAAGAATTATCAGTGCATGCAAAACACTATTCAAGAATTGCTTATTTAGTATTCATACTTTGTTAATCGCTCATGGTTCCCACAACCCTAGTTGTGGAGTTTAGTTACCCATAATCATATGAACACAATTCATTTTTTTAGATGAAAGAATTATGAACTTACATAATTGAGAATAACAAACCCGGAATTTCAACTTGAATATCATAACCAAAACCTTCAAAATCACCTTAGGAAATCAACATTTTCTAGGTTTGCAAAAATTAATCCCAAGTCACACAGTAGAACTAAAGTAATAAAGTCTAACTCCCAAAAACGAGGTTTACATGCCCTATTTATAGAAAACAAGTCTGAAATTAAAAGGGAAACAAAATAAGGAAAGTTTGTTCAGGCACACGTCTTCATTCCACGAGACTGACTCATGGACCGTCAATGGATCTACGGTTTGTGAGTCCCTACCGTCACCTAGGACTTAGAAAATATTTTAGCTTCCAAAAATCAGCTTCTCTGAAGCAAATGACGGAACACCACTACGGACCGTAAATCGATCTACGGTCCGTCGATACCTCTCTGTAGCTCCATACTTAGAATTCTCCAAAAATCAAGTACTGGAACCCTCGCAGTCACATTCTATGGTTCAGCAGTACGGTCCGTAGGTCAATCTACGGACCATCAATGGCCACCGTGGTTCTACACTTGGTCAGATTTCCCTGATTTGCCTTCCATGCGTTACCTGCTGATCTTCGATCACCATCTATGGAGTGTCAATGGACCTACGGTCTATAGATCACCTCCGTAGATGCCCTTTTCTGCATTTCTTTCAGTTGTCTCTTTACTTCCGCGCCTAAACATCTTTCCTACAAAACATGATAAAAACCATTACAAAAGGGCCCTAGACACACACAACACTTAAGTGAAATGTATTAAAAATACTATAAACTCACGGTATATCAACACCCTCAACTTAAATTTGTTGTTTGTCCTCAAGCGACACACTAAGACTCTAAACGACACTTGTATAAAAGCAAGCAACTTAAGCACACACAATCACATGGCTCTCTATCCCAACTCTCTTTTCGAGTGCAAAATCTATTCTCTTAGACTCGACAAGGTAATTCATGTGGATCAAAATATGACAAAGATCGACCAACCAACACACAACATACACTGTTTCACTATCACCAATGTACCAACTTTCCAACAACGCAACTAGTCCCCTTACTCCAAACGAAATTCTTTTTTTTCACACAATGAATATGAATTTGAGTACAAGGATTCATTCAACACTCACACTCAGAAGTAACTTCAAGTATAGTTGGTGCTCAATACCATAAGCTTGCCCTTATTTTCACTGCTTAGACTTTCCAAACCAGATTCTAGCATAACTATAAGACTTTATTGGCTTGTAAAATAGGATCAGGGCAGCTGTGGTATATTTGGGTACTTCTTAGTGACTTTCTGCCCTCCTTGACATTACACTAGGCTTTCGATCTTTTTTTTGCCTTATTTTTGACATCCTACCGCTTTACCTTCTTTCCCTTGATCTTCTTCAACCATGGATGTGACGTTATTTCTTTGTAGCTCTTTACTTTTCACTTTCATCTTTTTCGTGCGTTTTATTCTTTTCTTTAGCTTTCAACAAGTCACATCGTTTCCTCTCTTTTCTTTTACTCTTTTTCAACATCAAACTCTTTTAATACCCACTTTTCTTTCGGTTTCCTCTTTCATAGCCACCCTCAACTTATGGATTTTCCATTGGTTGAGGTTCAAAATACCCGATGTCGGATCAGGACCAAGATTGAAGTTACTTTTTACATTAGCCACCCTCATCTTAGGCTTTTGGCCTAAGTCGAGGTGCACATGTCCAAGGAGGGACCGGGGACAACATAGTAGATTATGGGAAGGTGAGTTGGGGTTTAGAAAGAAATGGTCTAATTTAGGCTCAAAGCATTTGGATCAAAGGGAGCATTTATTTCATTTGGTTGGATTCATCTTTTAGGCAATTTGTGGACTTATCAGAACAAGGGCCTATGATCACTACCTAGCCTCTAGAGTAGATTGTCTTAGCAGGACTAACCGGGCAAGTTCTAGATTGGCACAAAAACTGTTTGAACAATCAACCATTTTCACACACTCTTGGCACATAGTTTCATTATCAGATTATCAGATTACCCAGTTCAAGTTTTAGCTTAAGTCATGCCATCAAGTTGATTAACTATCATGTCATACTCAGAGACAACATATTCAACTTATCTTAGCCTACAAATTCTAGCACACATCACAAATTTCGGACGGGTACCATTTTTCATAAGCCATCATTCTTCATTCTTTTTCATGCTTCTACACATACAATCCTAACACATGCTGGTTCAATAAAAATTAAACAGTCTTTTGGGGAAAAAGAACACAAGCAAGAAAACCCAAAGAGAGGATTTATGAGTTGGGTTAATCAGACGTCACCCTGTCACTCACAATCCATTTACCCCACCACCATCAAAAATAGATGCGGTTGTCCCCAATGCATACAAAAACAGTAAAAGATAATTGATTGGGTGAAGCAAACTTATGGCGCAAAGCACCGAAGACTCATCAACAAGCGGGTGGGTTTGGTTTCTCGGAGCCCGCTGGAACAATATTTGGGTCACCCTGAGTAGTGCCCACATCATCCATCATAGCACCCTCAATAGTGCTATCGGTCACTCTAACCACACCATCAGTGGTTCTCACATCGTCCCTCACAACAGGCGGGACCTCTACAACTGGGGCAGAACTCGATGACCCCACAACACTCTCACACACCCTCTGGTGGCGCAACTCTTCATCTAAGATCAAAGCCTTCTTAGCCTCCTTCTCTTACCTACGTTGTCGCTTTTGGGGTTTTTCCTCCTCAGTGCGGCTAGAACGGTGCCTCTTACCTTTGGTACGTCTCGGCTCGGGCTCCTCCTCGGCGGTCCCACTGAATAAAGCATCGAGCATCGTATCATCAGTCAACGCAGTAGGTACAGCTTGAGGCTCAACTGCAGGGTTAGCAAGATTGGCATCAACATCGGCCCGGAGACTGGCTAACTCGGTCCGTAAAGAGGATAGGGGGAGTTATGGAGTGATTTAAGGGATTGGGAAGTTTAGGAACGGTTTGGGGGTAAATGGAGGGAACTAGGAATGGTTTAAAATTAGGGAATTTTAAATAGGATGGGTTTGGGTCGGGTCAGGCAGCATTAGGGTTTTGGACCAACGATACCCTATTTACGGTCCGTGGGTCGATCTACGGTCCGTAGATGGGGACCGTAGATCATACTTGCACATAAAATTCAGAAACCTTACCTGGGATCTACGGACACTATTGACGGTCCGTGGAATGAACCATGGACCATCGATGGGGTCCGTAGACCGCTGCACCAGACCTTTTTCTGCAAAATCTACTTGGCGCCCTTGTACATGTAGCAACCATTAGCACTTTCTTTTTACATTTTCTGGACACTTTTTAGACACGGACCCTATGCTATGTCTAGCCAACACTAAAACAAAAATAAAACAACTATCTAAATGAGTACAGAAAAGCAACTAAACAAAGAAAATTACTAAAATGAAAACAAAAACCTATTGTTGGCTAGATTTTACATCTTCGGTTGCCTCCCAAGCAACACTTGATTTTACGTCGCGGCACGACGCAGGCCTCTTGATTACTCAGACTTCATCAAGATGATAGGCCTCAACAACTTCTTGCACACTTTCTGCGTTTCTCAGATAGATCTTGCTCCTTTGCCCGTTAACCATGAACCTTGTTCCTTCACTGTTCTCAAGCTCAACCGCTCCATGGGGATGCATTTTTGTGAGCAAAAAAGCCCAGTCCATTTGGATTTGAGTTTGCCCGAAAACAAGCATAATCTAGACTTGAATAGAAGCACAAGATGACCCACAACAAATTCTCGCATTTCAATTCTTTGATCATAATACCTCTTCATCTTCTCTTTTTACAAGGTTGAACTTTCATAAGCTTTCAGGCGAAACTCATCAAGCATATTCAAGTCATTCATTCTTTGATTAGATGTGGTGCCCCAATCCAAATTTAGCTGCTTCATCGCCCACAAAGCCTTATTCTCTAGCTCTACCGGTAAATGGAAAGACTTCCCATATACATGTTGGTAAGGAGACATACCTATGGGAGTTTTGTATGCAGTGCGATAGGCCGATTGAGCATCATTAAGCTTCCTTGACCAATCTGTTCTATTAGCATTCACAGTCTTCGCCAAAATCTATTTGATCTCTCTGTTGGACACTTCAACTTGCCCACTAGTTTGCAGATGGTAAGGAGTGGCTACATTGTGGCGGACACCATATTTCTCAAGTGGCTCCTTGAACAACTTATTACAAAAGTGGGAACCTCCGTCACTGATAATCGCCCTCGGTTTACCAAATCTGGAGAAGATATTCTTTTTCAAAAATGCGGTGACACTTTTACCTTCATTGTTGGGGAGCGCACCTGCTTCCAGCCACTTTGATACATAATCAACCGTAATAAGAATATACTTCATCCCATGTGAACTCACAAATGGACCCATAAAATTAATGGCACATACATAAAAAAACTCTATCACCAATATAGGATTAATAGGAAGCTCTTGCCTCTTTGAAATCCCTCCTTCTCTTTGGCAACGATCACAAGACTTGGGGAAATCATGAGCATCTTGGTGGATGGTAGGCCAGTAGTACCCACACTGCAAAATCTTATGCGCAGTCCAAATACCACTATGATGCCCAGCAACATGCGATGAATGACATGCTTCAAGTACACTCAACATCTCAACCTCAGGCACACAACGATGGATAATCCCAATCAGCACAACTACAATAAAAGTAAGGCTCATCCCAAAAGAATTTCTTCACATCATGCATAAACCTTTTCCTTTGGTGAAAAGACAAATCCGGGGGACCCCAAATCGCTTGCCAAATAATTAGCAAAGTCTGCACACCAAGGAATCAGATCATAAGATGTAGCCAATACCTGTTCATCTGGAAAGGCATCATTAATTTCAGCCCTATCACCAAGCATTAGCATAGCCTCTTCCTCTAATCTGGACAAGTGATCGGCAACTTGATTTTCGGTCCCCTTTCTATCTTTTACCATAAAATCAAACTCTTGCAGCAACAATACCCATCTAATCAACCTCGGTTTTGCATCCTACTTCGCCATGAAATACCTCAATGCAGAATGGTCAGTATGCACTATGACCTTAGTACCAAGCAAGTAGGATCGAAATTTCTTGAATGCGAAAACCACCGTGAGAGGTTCTTGTTCCGTCATAGTATAATTCTTCTGGGCCACATTTAGAGCTTTGCTAGCATAGTAAATAGGGTGAATAATTTTCTCTCTCCTCTGTCCTAATACTACACCAAGCGCCACTCCACTCGCATCGCACATTACCTCAAATAGTTGTCCCAAATCCGGTGAAATAATGATATGTGCAGTAACCAACTTCTCCTCCAACTCTCCAAATGCTCTCAAACAAGCATCATCAAAATCAAACAGATACTCCTTTTCGAGAAGTTTGCACAATGGATATGCAATTTTAGAGAAGTCCTTGATGAACCTCCTATAGAAACATGCATGCCCAAGAAAACTTCTAACACCTTTTACAGAGATAGGTGGTGGAAGATTTTCTATTACTTCTACTTTTGCTTTATCAACCTGAATGCCCTTCTCAGAAATCCAATGACCCAGAACAATCCCTTCTTTCACCATAAAGTGGCACTTCTACCAATTTAGCACTAGATAACACTCTTCACACCTTTTAAGAACCTCAGCCAGATGATCCAGACATCGATCAAAAGAGTCACCTACCACAGAAAAATCATCCATGAACACTTCAATAGTGTCCTCCACCATATCAGAAAATATCGACATCATACAGCGCTGGAAGGTCGTTGGAGCATTGCACAACCCAAATGGCATTCGTTTGAAAGCAAAAGTCCCATAAGGGCAAGTGAAGGTGGTCTTCTCTTGGTCTTCCGAAGCTATAGAAATTTGATTGTAGTCCGGATAACCATCAAGAAAATAATACCAACCCTTGCCTACAAGTCTACCCAACATCTGGTCCATGAATGGCATAGGAAAGTGGTCCTTCTCTGTCCACGCACTCAACTTCCGATAATTTATGAGTCCACAAATTGGACTCATTTAGGGCTTTATTCTGATAGAAATAGTGTCCTCGAATTCTTATTTTGTCTCAATATCTGATAAAAACTCTTAAGTTTCAGGTATTTGAAGTTTTAGTGGCAAGCTTATACCATTACGCTCACGAGCAGAATCTTAGCTTGAGCCTACCTTCGCACACCTCCGTTACTCTTTAGGAGGCATCCGCCCCAGATAAACTACCCACCTCGCAGTGTCCCGCCTCCCCCCGATTACACTTAGGTGCAAAAAGGAACAAGAAGGTTGAAAAGAACAAAGAAGTTGAAGCATGAGCATCGCCAAAGAACCTTTGGTGATTCGTCGAAAGGACAGACTCCGCCCTTTGTTCCAGTATGCGAAACCCTGAAGGAAGAGGATCAAAAAGTCGATGAAAAGAGCAGTCGGCACTTCACTGAATAGTTCCACGAACTGTACTATACCACCCAAAGGTCCAGAATATGAAGAAGTTGTAGGCAAGCACTCAACGGCGATGAGACAGAAGAAGGGCGAATCACCGAGTCATACGGCGGACTCGACTAACCTCGCCAAACTATCCGCCTGAATAATTATTATTTTTAGAATAGAATAGTACGTTTTTAGAAACTTTATCTCTAATTTGGAGAGGGTTTTGTGGGAGTCTTGAAGAGAGAAGGATATCATCTTCCCCAAGTTGGAAGTGGGTCTTCTCCATTCTTGTTCCTTTGCTTAAACCAAGGTTTAATTTCTTATACCCATTTGATTTTAGTATCATTTTAGGTGTATTTTGTTATTTCTTGATTTGTGGTTAAAAACCCCCCATTCTTGGGGTGTAATTTAGCAAATATATGTGGATATTGTTGTTGGGTCTTGCTTACTGATAGGGTAGATGTATTTTAATGGTGAATTCACCTAGTGGTTGTGGTTTAATTTAATGGGTTTTTAGTTGCAAATACGAAACCACCCATGTGTTTTCGTCTTGCCCGAGAGGGAGGTCGCGAAACAAAGACCACTAGACTGATGGCCTAAGGAGTGGGTCGACATGAGGTTCAGCGCGAGAGGGTGAGCCCTAGTCCCATATCCTAACACTCAGCTCAAGAGAGTGAGTGGGGTAAGGTGTAGGTTAGTCTTCATGCGGCAAATGGGTGTCCGAGAGGAACCCATTTGAAACGGGGTAAGTTTCCCAAGAGGAAACTTATTTCCATCTAAAGCTTAGCTTAGTCACTATTATCTTGCAAATTTCCTATTGAAAGCTTCTACCGAACGATTTATCTCATCTTGTATTGCGGTCTCACCCCAAGAACATTTCCCCATACTTGATTTTCTTGTTAATTTTTGCTATTTTTACTACTTGTGAAAATACCCAAAATTGATATTTGACACTTTCGTGTCACCCCCTTTAATTTACTATGTTTTTATTCATTATTATCTTTAGCTACGACTAGTTAGAGCTAAATTGTATTTTTCTATCAATTCTCAAAACAACTCCCTTGAGACACGACCCCAACCTTTAGTTGGGTTAGTATACTATCGACGATGATAGACACTCATACCGTAGGTTAGTGTCATTGGTCACGATAAGCATCAAAATGGCGCCGCTGCCGGGGAGTGGTGTTATTTGAGAATTTTTAGATTAGTAGAATTTTTGTTCTTATTAGTGGTAGTTTACTTACTTAATTTTCAGTTTTGTTTTGAGTATTTGTGTGCCACAACAGGCCATATGAGTACAAACGGGAATAATAGCTGTCAAGCGGGTCACTCAGTAGGTGGTTTTTTCCATCTAGACGACATCAATGATGCTAATAGTGTTTATCACCATGCCGGTGTGGGCGAGATGGGTGAAATTTGCATACCACAAGCTGACGGAAAAGTAATGTTCGAAGTTACCAGCGCAACACTCCAACTCATACATACCAGAGGTTTGTTTGGAGGGTTAGAACATGAACACCCACATGAGCATGTACGAAGCTTTGTGGAAGTGTGCACCCATTTATCATTCAAGAACCTATCTGAAGAATCCATACGGTTTCACTTATTTCCATTAACATTGACTAGGGGAGCTACTAAATGGTTGGCTGAGCATCCCAACAACTCCATTAAATCATGGGAGGAGCTAGTTATGGCGTTTCATGAAAGATTCTTTCCCCCATCAAGAATGCTGAAGCTAAGAGACGATATTCAGAATTTCAAGCAAAAGAAGGGTGAACCAATTCATGAGTCATGGATAAGGTTCAAAAGATGCTTGCGTAAGTGTCAAACACATGGACTGCCAGGTGAATTGCTGCTCCAATACTTTTATCTTAGTCTGGACTCGGTTAATAAAGCGATACCTGATCAATTGGTGCAAGGAGGAATAATGTTACAATCATTTGAAGTAGCCACATTTCTCCTAGATGGTATGACTAAAGTAAACCAGACATGGTATACCAAAGATGATCAAGTTTCCCCATTATGCTTCTGGTTAACGCAAGAGTAGATCGAAAAACAAAGGGAGAGGGATGAAAACATCAAGAAGATGTTATCTCAAATGGAAATTCTACAAGAACATATGAATGAGACACGTGGAGTATTTCGAGTTAAGGAGGGTTCTTCTTCTAGTTACTCAAGATGGGGAGAGAATAAAGGTTAGAACTCCAGAAGATACGAGGAGGATTTCCACCCACGCTATCAACCGCGGGGTGGGAATCAAGGTTGGAATTATTTTAGTGGCGAAGAACCAAGGATATATTGGCAAGATAGGATTGAGCGAGATGATCAAGAGGAAGACCATACTCATTTGAGTGAAAGCTCGAAATCTAAAGTGAATGCAAGTAGTCCTCGGGTAAATGATTTGTTACCGCGCATACTCGATAAAGTCGAGGGATCTGATGATTTACTAAAAGGGATGAAACATGACTTTTTATCATTGAACAGTAAAGTGAATTCTCATGCTGATGCCATCAAAATGTTGGAAGGTAGATTGAGTCTATTATCAGCTCAATTAACGTCCAAAACACCGATGGACTATAATGAAAGAGAGATGGTTGTGGTTACCCATAGCGGTAAAGTGGAAATAGGGAATGTGATGGAAAATGAGGATCCTCAAAAACATGAAGAGGGCCAAGGTGTAGAGGAACACGATTTACCTATTTGACAAAACCGCACGAAAGAACCACAAGAGGAAGCAGAGCAACAAGTTCAAGTTCCAAAAGTCATACACCCTTTACCCAAGATACCTCCACCATTTCCCTAACGTTTGAAAAAGAAGAATGAAGATGAGAAGTCTAAGAAATTTTTGTCAGTATTTAAGAGCTTATCGATTAAACTCCTTCTAGTGGAAGCATTGTTGGAAATGCCGGGATACGCCAAATTTATGAAAGAACTAGTTACAAAGAAGAGGAGTTTGGACTATGAAATGATTGAGGTCCCCTATAGTTGCAGTGTAATTATGAAAAATGATTCAATCACTAAGAGAGAAGATCCTGGGGAATTCACAATCCCATGCACAATTGGCATGCTCCAATTTGCTAAAGCTTTGTGTGATTTAGGAGAAAGCATCAATTTGATGCCCTATGCAATTCACAAGCAACTTGGTTTGGGTGAACCAAAGGCAATCACAATGAGGCTCCTTATGGATGATCGATCAATTAAGTACCCAGTGGGTATACTCTATGACATATTGGTAAAAGTAGATCGGTTCATCTTTCCAGCTGAATTTGTGATTCTAGATTGTGAGATCAATGCTGAAATCCCCATTATTTTGGGAAGGCCATTCTTAGCTACCGGGAGAGCATTGGGGGATGTTGAAAGCGGGAAATTGAAGTTTCGTGTGAACGATGATGAGGTGACCTTCAATATATGTAAATCAATGAAGCAACCAAGTAATATCCTTGTGGTGTCTACTGAGGATGTGATAGATAAGGCAGTGGCAAGTGTGAGTCATTTAATGTGCAAGAATGAACCCCTTGAATCTGTACTTGCCAATTATGATGAATCCAAAGTTCAAGGTTACGAGGAAGTGGTAGCTGCTTTATCAGGATTAGGTGCATATTCAAGGAATCCAATCAAGTTACATATCGACCTGTAAAACAAAGAAAGTCCCCCTGCAAAGCCATCAATAGAAGAACCACCAAATCTGGAGTTAAAAGCCCTACCCTCTCATCTCAAATATGCCTTTTTAGGAGCCAATAATACTTTACTGGTAATTATCACCGCCGATCTTCTTGAAAGGCAGGTGAAATTGCTCATTGAAGTACTGTGGAAGCATCCAAAAGCTATTGGATGGACAATAGCTGATATAGTAGGAATTCCTCCTGGCATCTGTACTCACAAGATTCGGCTCGACAATGAATGTAAACCTAGTGTGGAACATCAACGGATATTGAACACTCCAATACAAGAAGTGGTAAAAAAGGAGATCATCAAGTGGCTAGATGCGGGAGTGATCTACCCTATTGCAGATAGTAAGTGGGTAAGTCCGGTGCAATGTTCACCAAAAATGAGGGTATAACCATACTCCCGAATACAAAAGGAGAACTTGTACCAACAAGACCAGTGACTGGGTGGAGAATATGAATGGATTATTGTAAGATTAACTTATGAACCGAGAAAGACCATTTTCCAATGCCTTTTATGGATCAGATGCTTAACCTATTATCAGAAAGAGTGTGGTATTGTTTTTTGGATGGGTGCTCCGGCTACAATCAAATCTCTATTGCGCCGAAAGATCAAGAGAAGACCACTTTTAATTTCCTTTATGGAACATTGACATTCAAAAGGATGCCATACGGGCTATGTAATGCCCTAACAACATTTCAACGTTGCATGTTGTTTATTTTTGCAAATATGGTCGAAGACTCTATGGAGGTGTTTATGGACGACTTCTCAGTCATAGGGGATACGTTCGAAGAGTGCTTGACTCACTTAGGACAAGTACTCCAAAGATACGTTGAAACAAATCTGGTTCTAAATTGGGAGAAATGTCACTTTATGGTAAAAAAAAAAGGTATTGTTCTTGGGCATAAGGTGTCACAAAAGTGGCTGGAAGTTGACAAGGCAAAAATTGAGGTCATTGAGAAATTACCCCCACCGATTTCAGTAAAGGGTATTCACAGCTTCTTGGGGAATGCAGGATTTTACAGAAGGTTCATTAAAGACTTCTCAAAGATTCCACTCCCATTATGCAAACTCTTAGAGAAGGAAATCAAATTCCACTTTAATGATGCTTGTGTGGCTGCGTTTCAATGTTTGAAAGAGAAACTAATATCCACTCCAATCATCATTAGCCCTAATTGGTCCGAATCTTTTGAGTTAATGTGTGATGCTAGAAGTATGGCACTGGGGGTTGTGTTAGGGAAAAATTGTAACAAACTGTTTCACCCAATCTACTACGCGAGCAAGACTCTATACAGTGCCCAGCAGAATTATATGGTCACCGAACAAGAGTTGCTTGCAGTAGTCTATGCATTTGAAAATTTTAGGGCATACTTGCTAGGCACCGAAGTAATCGTAAACACTGATCATGTTTCACTCCGGTACTTGATGGCAAAGAAAGATGTAGAACCATGATTGATTAGGTGGGTACTACTATTACAAGAAAGATGTAGAACCATGATTGATTAGGTGGGTACTACTATTACAAGAATTTGATTTCGAGGTAAAAGATCGAAAAGGATGCGAAAATCAAGTGGCTGATCATTTATCAAGGTTGGAAGCAAGGGCGAATATTGAGCATAAGGTTGACATAGACGACTCTTTTCCCAATGAATGGGTGTTTGCAATATCCCTCAAACATACGCCATGGTATGTAGATTTTGCAAATTACATTGTGTGTGGGCTGATGCCAGATGAGTTGACTTTTTAACAATAGAAAAGATTCTTGTTCGATGTTAAAAAGTACTTTTGGGACGACCCATACTTGTTCCGAGAGTGTGTTGACCATGTCATCAGAAGGTGTGTTCCGCAAGAAGAACTGGTAGAAATTCTCCATGCTTGCCATACATCTCCAATGGGAGGTCACCATGGTGGTGTTCGCACCACCACTAAAGTTCTCTAGAGTGGATATTACTAGCCATCAATGTACAAGGGTGCACATGAGTTTGCAAAGAAATGCTCTAAATATCAACCACAAGGCGTAGTGTCTAGAAGACACGAATTACCTCTCACTCTTATTTTAGAGGTTGAGCTATTCGATGTATGGGGGATAGATTTCATGGGCCCATTTGTGAGCTCGTTTGGAAATAAATATATCTTAGTGGTTGTATATTATGTTTCCAAATGGGTGGAAGCCATCGCACTTCCAAACAACGAAGGAAAAAGTGTTGTCCAATTCCTGGAACACTACATCTTCGCAAGATTTGGCACTCCGAGAGCAATTATAAGCGATGGGGGATCCCACTTTTGCAATAATTGGTTCTTAATAGCACCAAGTAAATATGGGGTGAAACACAAAGTGGCAACCCCATATCATCCTCAAACAAGTGGCCAAGTCGAATTGTCGAATCGGGAAATCAAAAGCATTTTGGCAAAGACAATAAATGTCAATTGAACGGATTGGTCTAGGAAACTCGATGAAGCACTATGGGCATATCAAACTGCTTACAAAACACCTATCGGGATGTCTCCATATCAGTTGGTTTATGGTAAAGCTTGTCATCTACCCGTTGATTTAGATCACAAAGCATTATGGGCATTAAAATCTTTAAATTTGGACTGGTCAAAAACATCAAGGGTGAGAATAGAGCAGCTGAACGAACTGGATGAATTTAGACATAGATCATATGAAAGTTCAACCATCTATAAAGAGAAGATGAAGAAATGGCATGATTCTCGGATACTCAAGCGAGACTTCAAGGTAGGATATTGGGTTATGCTATACAACTCGTGACTTAGACTTTTTCGCGGAAAGCTCAAATTCAAATTGTCTGGACCGTTAGAGTAACGCGAGTGTTCATAAATGGTGCCATAGAGGTTGAGGATCAGGAAGGACCTCCATTTACAGTGAATGGTCAACGTCTGAAATTGTATCTGGGAGATTGTCAAGAGATTTCGTTGGTTGAAGTGGTATATTTGGAAGACGCCTGAAGGCACTGCTGCGTCATGCCGCGACGTTAACTAAGGTGTTGTTTGGGAGGCAACCCAAAAATCCCTTTAATTGCTTTATTTTTGTTACTGTCAGTACTTATTACTCGGTAATAAAATGGTATGTCATTTGTGCAGGTAAATGTATTAATATGAATGAAGGATGGCAAACAATAGATCATGCTGGTGAGTCGCCAAAGGGGTCGGCGAATCCGACCTTATCCGCCGTTTGACTCAGAACATTGTACACACTGAAGTCTGTTAAACTCTACGAGATTTGGAAATTATTTGCGATTCGCAGACAATGTCAGCGATCTCAATTAAAACGACTGTTTGGATCATCACAATGACTTAAGATTCTGTAAAAGTCAGCGAGTAGGGTGCTCACTAAGCGAACCGCCAATAGATTCGGTGATTAGAACTAATATCGCCAAATGGACAAAAAAACTGGACCGATGCCATGACAGATGGAGCAACTGCATAATCAGGACCACTTCTTCACCTCTCTGTTTGTCTTACTTGGATTTAGGTTTGGATACTATTATTTGCATTTGAGGACAAACACTTTTATTTGTGGTGGGGTGAGGCCCACCTTGTTTTGCTTGTTCCAGATACTTGTGTTTTGGTGTACATTTGGGTTTTCTGTTTTTAGTTGTGTTTTTAAAACTGCATTGCGATTGTTTGAGCTTATGGGTCTCTTTTGGGTTTAATTGCAAAATGATTTTGACCCTTTCGAAAAATTTTAAATTTTTTGCACATTTTAGCGACCCCTCGTGAAATGAACGTGGCTGTTCTTTTGCAAAATGTAAGTCTCAGTCTCAATTAATACTGATGACTTGAATAGTGCTATCAAATTTAGCAAACATTAATGTACGGTTACGATGAAACCGAATGAAGTTGCATAGACAATATGTGAACCCTTTGCATCTCGTTGTGATTAGCTATTTATCGAATTGATTCTCTTGTAATGACCGTTGCACACTAGCGAAAGTGTGTAGTCTAGTTTGACTTAAGTGTCGATGCCTTGTGCGATTAGCTTGCTTTGAAACTTGCATGAATAAACCTAGATTTTGCCCTATTAATCTAATTGATTTAGAAAGGTGTCCTCTTGAGATGATCTTAGGCAACTTTAAAGAGTTTGAGCCAACTTTGACATATACCTCTTTTGTGGCCTACCCGTGAGCGTGTGAAACTCTTTTGAACACCCTTTCAGCCTTACCTTTCTTTGGAAGAACCTTGATGAACCCTAGACCTTGCTTGAACCACTACCTACAATCCTCTTGAGTTGTAGTTTAGCGAATAGCCAACTTAAGCCAAAAGTATAAGTTGGGGGTGTGGTGAAGGGAAAAGGAGAAGTCAAGAAGTGCAAGAAAAGTCCCACTTAACCCATGGTATTGCATAAAAATGGAACCCCTTCAATTCAATTCAATTAAAAAAAAAATGAAATGTAGAATAAAGTACGAAGGGAATCGGGTTCCAAGCAATCCATGAAGATGAATAAAAAGGTGACTTAGAATCACTAGAAAAAGAATCGATAAAAGAAAAGAAGGGAATGCCTTGAGAATACCACATCCCACGAGGAAGGAGCCACTGAGCCTAAATGACCATACCTTTGCACTCAGCCCCATTATAAGCCTTAGAAAGACCGTTTTGATCTTGAGTAAACCGAATCGAAAGTCAATTGGAAAATAAGGGCGAACCTATGGGTGAAAACATGCATTGTGTTCCTCTTTTTTGAGTGTGAGCATTGCATCTGATTCCTGATCTTGAATTTATTAACCTCTGTGTGTGAATATGGAATCATTCTTCATGTGAGGGAATTTAAATACTTTTTGTTGAGCTTGAACTTGCCCAAGTAACAAGTATTACAAGCATGAGAATCTTCGTAATGGTGTGTCACATCTTAAATCTTTGAGTACACAATTGATCCTTGCATAAGTAAATTGAGTCTTGTTGTGTTCACTCATGATTGAATCTTGTGAAGCACTATCTGAGACACCCTTTTTGAACGGCTGAACTAAAGTTTGCTTGAGGAAAAGCAAAAGTTTAAGTTGGGGGTGTTGATGAGTCCACAAATTGGACTCATTTACAGCTTTATTTTGATAGAAATAGTGTCCTCGAATGCTTATTTTGTCTCAATATCTGATGAAAAAACTCTTGAGTTTCAGGTATTTGATGTTCTAGTGGAAGCATGGACACTTAGGCGCAAAAAGGAACAAAAAGGCTGAAAAGAACGAAGAAGCTGAAGCATGAGCATCACCAAAGAACCATTGGCGATTCGCCTAAAGGACAGACTCCGCCCTTTGTTCCAGTATGCGAAGCCCTGAAGGAAGAGGATCAAAAAGGTGATGAAAGGAGTAGTCGGTGCTTCGTCGAATAGTTCCGCGAAGCAGTACTATACCGTCCAATGGTCCAGAACATGAAGATGTTGTAGGCAAGCACTCAACGGCGAAGAGACAGAAGAAGGGCGAGTCACCGAGTCATTCGGCAGACTCGACTAAACTTACCGAACTATCCGTCTGCACTAATTTCTGATGGCTATAAATACTAAACTCTTTATTAATTTTAGAAGTTCCGAACCGTTATTATTATTTTCATAATAGAATAGTACGTTTTTAGATATTTTCTCTCAAGTTTGGAGAGGGTTTTGTGGGAGACTTGAAGCGAGAAGGATTTCATCTTCCCTAAGTTGGAAGTGGGTCTTCTCCATTTCTCTTCCTTTGCTTAAATCAAGGTTTAATTTCTTATACCCATTTGATTTTAGTATCATTTTAGGTGTATTTACTTGTTTCTTAATGTGTGGTTAAAAACCCCCATTCTTGGGGTGTGATTTAGCAAATATGTGTTGATATTGTTGTTGGGTCTTGCTTGCTGATAGGGTAGCTGTATTTTAATGGTGATTTAACCTAGTGGTTGTGGTTTAATTTAATGGGTTTGTAGTTGCAAATACAAAACCACCCATGTGTTTTCGGCTTGACCGAGAGGGAGGTCGCGAAACCAAGACCACTAGATTGATGGCCTAAATAGTGGATCGACATGAGGTTCAGCCCGATAGGGTGAGCCCTAGTCCCATATCCTAACACTCAACTCAAGAGAATGAGTGGGGTAAGGCGTAGGCTGGTCTTCATGCGGCAAATGGGTGTTCGAGAGGAACCCGTTTGAAACGGGGTAAGTTTCCCGCGAGGGAACTTATTTCCATATAAAGGTTAGCCTAGTCACTATTATCTTGCAAATTTCCTATTGAAAGTATGTACCCAACGATTTATCTCAACTTGTATTGCGGTCACACCCCAAGAACATTTCCCCATACTTCATTTTCTTGTTAATTTTTGCTATTTTTACTACTTGTGACAAAACCCTCAATTGATATTTGACACTTTCGTGTCACCCCCTTTAATTTACTATGTTTTTATTCGTTATTATCTTTAGCTATGACTAGTTACAGCTAAATTGTATTTTTCTATCAATTCTCGAAACCACTCCCTTGAGACACCACCCCAACCTTTAGTTGGGTTACTATACTATCAACCATCGTAGACACTCATACCGTAGGTTAGTGTCTTTGGTCACGATAAGCATCAATAATCCATGCAGACTCTCCATCCAGTCACGGGCCGCATTGGAATAAGCTCGTTTCTCTAATTAGGAACCACAGTAATACCACCCTTCTTAGGCACACATTGCACAAGACACACCTAACTTCTATCTGCAATGGGATAAGTAACTCTGGCCTCCAACCACTTGATGATCTCCTTTTTAACTACCTCTTGCATAAGTGGATTTAATCTTCTTTGGTGCTCAATACTAGGCTTGTGATCTTGCATGAGTTGGATTTTTGAGAACAAATACAGGGCGGAATCCCAATAATATCTGCAATAGTCCACCGAAAAGCTCGCTTGTACCTCTTCAACACAGTCACCAAGCACTCTACTTGTCTCTCATTTAAATCTACCGCAATGATGACCGGCAAAGTATTATCTCTACCGAAGAATACATACCTCAAATGCGGTGGTCTCACGGGCGGGGACTCATGATTGTTCATGTCGAACTAATACTTCTTTGGTTTTGACCGATATTCGTACCTATCGAGTGCAGCTACCAACTCATCGTACTCTTCAATACCATCACTATCGAAATTCATCATAACTGCTGCTAGTGCCTCAACACCTAGTCGCTATTCAATTTGCACTTCTGTTCCACTCTCAACTCTGTAAGTTATAGCAGATACTAGTTGGAGCTCACCACTCTACTTCGTGGACCTACAAATATTGAAAGTTGCTTCTTCATTGTTCAGTCTGAACTTCATCTACCCCTTCTCCATATCAACCAATGCACGCCCTGTGGCAAGGAATGGTCTCCCAAGGATGGTGGGAACCTCAAAATCAACTTCACAGTCAAGAATCACAAAATTCGCCGGAAAGATGAACGACTCCACTTTCACTAGCACATCATGGAGTACACCAATGGGTCTTTTCACGGTTCTATCGGCCATAAGTAACTGCATCGTAGTAGGCTTTGGATACCCTAGACCCAATTTCTTATAAATAGAAAATGGCATGAGGTTGATGCTAGCACTAAGATCACACAATGCCTTAGCAAAGTGTAACAACCCTATACTACATGGAATCGTGAAAGCACCAGGATCTTTCTTCTTCTGCACAAGAGACCTTGTAGCTATAGCGCTACAATGCTGCAATCTATCATCATCTTCAAAACTCACAGACATTTTCTCTGTCACCATATCTTTCATAAACTTAGCATACCCAGGCATTTGCTCCAAAGCTTCTATCAACAGAACGTTGATAGAGAGCTGATTCAACATAGTAATAAACCTGCGATATTTACCATCTTCAGTCTTCTTCACTAACCTCTATGGAAAAGGTGGTGGGGTCTAGGTATGGGGACCACTTTCTAAGATATCTCCGCTTCTTTTTCTGTCGCATTCTTAGAGTCTTCTCTAACCTCTACCACATCATCTTCTTTTCTAATCTCAATGTCCACTATAGACGGCATAGGTGGATCAATGGTTTGCTTACCCCCTCGAGTAATAACTGCCATAAAATGACCATCATTCTTTGGATTTTGGATGCTGTTGCTAGGAAGAGTGTCAGGTTGACGTGGGTTCACTATAGTAGACAACTGAGTCATCTGTTGCTCTAGATGTTTTATTGAGACTACATTGGCATCAATCTTTTGACCAATACCAGACAGGTCGTTTCTCATCTCCTTTACATTCTCATCATTCGCATCAAACCTTCTCATCATCTTCTGCATCATATCTTTAAGACGTGCCATATTGCCTCCACCTTCCCTAGTACTAGATTCCTGATTTTGAGGGGAACATAGAGTCCAACCCGATCATTTCTGTTGCCATAGTTGTTTCGGTTGTAGTTGTTGTCACAATTGAAGTTCCTATCCCGGACATATTGACACTCTCGATTGTAATTGCCATAGTTCCAACCTTGGTTTCCTTGACCTTGGCGCCAATTTTCCGTGTTGGATTCTTGGGCGTTTGGTCGGAAACCCCCCGTTTGATCATTCACCGCATAAGCATCCTATTCATAGTAACACTCTTCAACTGGTGGTGGAGTTCTTGTCAAGTAGTTCACAACATTTACCTTTTCTGCACCTCCGCTCACATGTTTCAATACCAACCCCAACTCGTTCCTCATCTGAGACATCTCCTCACGAATCTCATCCTCATACTGGTTGATTGTTGTCACGACCCGGGATCACCGCCTAGTCGTAACCGGCGTACTCGACCTCGAAGAGGTCTAATACAAGCCTCTTAGCATTCATTCATCGCATAGACACTAAAACCATAAGGAATTAAAAACTTTCTTTACCAAGAAAACATTTCATAAAAAAAAAACAATA
>JAJOON010027966.1:0-22166 GCA_029582645.1 Solanum megistacrolobum
TGAAATTTGAAGTTTGAAATTGAAATTTGAATTTTGAATTTTGAATTTTGAAATTTGAAAACTTAAGCATTATTTATTAGCTAAAAATGTTATTGAAAAAAAATCAAATCAACTAAAAATGTTATTCAATAACATATAATTTCAATACAAATAAATAAGTATATAAAAAATAAAAAATCCCCCGTCCCGTCCCGTCCCGTCCCGTCCCCCCAAAACTCGTCCCATCCCGTATATATAGTGGGACGGGATGGGACTTATTTTTGTCCCCCCAATCCCGGTCCCCGCAAAATCCCGCCAGCCCCGTCCCGTCCCGTCCCCCTTCGTCCCGTCCCCCAGTCCCCGTCCCCATCCCCTTGCCAGCCTTAGATACAAGACACTAATTACATAAGTACGGAGTTAAGAAATAAATACAAGTCTCAATCTTTGTTTCACAAATAGAACAAAGTATAAGAAAAGAAAAAAGAGGGCCCGATGAATGAAAAGCAGCTACCTCTTACCGTCCTTCACAAGCCTCGAGATCGAAGAGAGTGAAAGATATCAGGCGAGTCCGGGCTCGGAACCTACACACATATAGAATCAAGGGGTGAGTACCAACAACACGGTACCCAACAAATAGCCTACTAAACAAAGCAACTAGCTAGGAAATGAATCACCATAATCAATCTCTTGTCGAAACCATTTCCCATCGACTTTATAACCATTACCGAAAATGACCTCAATTTTTATATTATATCCCAATATGATTTTATTATTATAATTTGATTACCTTGTCATTCTAAATGCCAGATAATCCAGTGGTAGGTATAATGACATAGTGCCAAAAAAATTGTATATCTAACTCTATATCTTTAGTAAACTGAGCAAGTCTAGATGACATTTGAGCTTGGTCTTCATCTTGGCAAAGAGGTTGATTTCCAAGTTAGACATGACAGAAGGATAGGAGAAAATTGTTCCAAAAAGTTCATGACTGATGAAATAGAATAGGAGTCTGATAGTTTACACAACAAAAGAAACAAGATCATTTACCTTATGCTGCTCGGCAACATCTCTCGCAGATGATTCCTGGAACTTCAATTCAGGTCTTTGAGACCAGGGAACAAGCTGACAACATATATAGAAAGTAGCATTGACTGGATGTGACATCATTTCTTCGAAGGTGAAGTACATAAAAAACTTGACAGTCAGTGGCATTTACAGAAAAAGCAATAAGAAGACGGTTTAAGGCTAAACTTAGACTTGGGAAGAGCTTTTACACAAAATAGAGATTGATTAGGTGAAGAAAAGGGGGACAATACCTTGATGGCACAGTAACAAGGTAAGCAAGACCAACAATTGGAACAAACTATCGAGAATATTCAGATTGTGATTTCACTGAATACGATTCTTTTCTAAGTGTGAAGGGTTAGCCAATGTTTTGTATCTGTAGTGTATCCATATATTCCTTTTTTTTTTGGCAATTCAATAAATTAATTTAATGTTTAGTTCGGCTGACATCACACATTCTTAACTTCATTACTTATTATAGTGGATGGTGTCATGAGTTTTGTTCTTGATAAAGTGATATTTAGGATCCACGAGTCTTTTCAATGGTTTAAGAGAGACAATTGAACTTCTAAACTTCTCTTAAATTGCAATTGTTTAGCCACTTGAGGAAGAAAGCCAGACGTGAGCTTCTAGAATCATTCACAAAAATAATTATTAATTATTCATTTCTTTGTTCCTTATTTGTTAACATGTGTATTGACACCTTCTTTTCCAACAAACCACGGGTACCCTCAATTTGAGAAACCCACCATTAGCATCACTTAAGACTCCAAAGAGCAAGATCCGGTCTCGCTGCTTGGAAGCTTCAGAAGTTGCTTGAAGTTCTCTTTCTTATTTTCTTCTGTTGAATTTTTTCAGCTTTTCCTTTATTTCTTATATTTCAATTTTTGGATACTCTTAAGGAAGATGGTGCTCAAACTTAAGCAAAATTTTGTCATCTTAATCACATTTAGGTATTGTAAAAATTAATTTTTAATTCAATTTTTCACCACTTAAACTTAAAATAAGTTGATATTTGCATGTTATCCTCTTTCATTAATCAAAAGATATTTGTTCTTTCTAATTCACAAATAGTGATTTATTAATGAAGTGAATTTGTTGATCTTATAGGGCTCTACAACGTGAAGAAGACAACAAGATATCACTCTCTTTGTATCAGATATTTCTTACTTACATCGGTTCTAGCACTTTTTTTGTCGATTCTATTTTTGAAAGATCTTTCCTTACATAAGAAAAGATGGACATTCAGGTGATGACTATTTTGGTTGAGGGATAGTGTTGAGTACTAAGGTCTATGCCAGAGCGGAAAGAATGTAATAACACATTCAATAATATGAAATTCATATATCAATATAATTTACAATCCATGGGGTGGTCTTATAAATTTTTTCTTATATTAAATAAAAGTACCCAATTATGCACGTGTTGTACGTAGCCTATTGGTTATCATTATCTATATAGACTTCAGTATGCATGGATGTTTGATTTTCTCTATCTTTGATGTAAGATTGAAGTTTCTCATTCTCACAAGTACATGGGAGCTTCTCTTTCTCACGATAAATGAAAATGTCGCATTCATGTTAGTGCAAATACATTTGATAAATTGTAATTGAATTATTTAAGTTGTAATGTTTAAAGTAAAAAAGCAATAGTGAAACCATGCATGTTGGACTCGTGCTGAACACGGGTTATGGCCAATCTAGTATATATATAAACAATGTAAAAATATTGTGCTTGTATCCAATTTAAATACTTAAATTTTATATTAATTTTATTTTCAAAAATACAATAATATTGGGAAATAAGAAGATTAAATGGACAAATAATAATTAACATGCTCCAAATCTACCATAAGTTAAATCATGACTAGATTCTTATATTACAATAATCTTGGAACTTGGACCTAAAATAAACAAATATATTTATTAGGTTTCTTTTGTTAACACAAATTCCAGTAGTATATATAGGCACACAAAACAGATCTAGTTTCATACGCAAAACTATCATGGAGGCACCTTTAGTAGCTGTTAGGGATAAAAACACAGGTGAAGTATTGTTTTACAAAAGATCTCATCCTCCTTTTAAGACTAATCGTCTGTCAATTGATTCACAAAAAAATAGTTATATTGATGTGTAATAATCGAAGAACGAGCAAGTGAAAACTAGTAATTGTGAAAATGCAGTGGATGCTGAACAAGTATCATTGAAATTCGGCGACAACTATGGATTTAAGAAGAATCATCAACGCTTGGAGGAAAAAGTGCCTTCTACCAATAATCGAAATCAAGAACGATCTAAGAGGTTGGGTGAACTGGCAATTACAACCGCCACACCTGAAATCCTTGAAGATATAAGGAGTTTAAGTCTAGATGTCTTCAAGTTGTCTTCAACAGAAGATATGCTCAATCAGTTTGAGCAACATAATCTTTTTTTATTTGATTGGGGTAGCTAATGTTCGATGAAAAAGGCAAAAATAAATGAAAGAGTTTGAGAGACAGAAGGTTTCTTTTACTGCAAAACTTTCTCACTTAAAAACCAAAACTCCTATTGCCCCTTTATAGGCTTACAATTAACTACTAAAGCTAAAATAAAGCAACACACAAATAATGGAAAACATGGAAAAGTGGTAAACATGGTCCACTACAATAAGAATATAATTTCATTGACAAAGTAAAACTTAAACCCACTAATCCTAGAAAATAGACCCACAAACTGATTTCTGCAAACTAACTATTTTGAAGAATTAGTCAACACTCCCCCTTTCTTCAAAATCACAAACTCCCATTTGTCGTATGAAGAAGGCATGCTTGTTGCGGGGTAGCGACTTCGTAAGAACATCAGCAGTCTGTTTATTTGTGCCACACAATTCCAGTGAGATTATTCCACCAGTGACTAGATCGCGAATAAAGTGATAACGAGTGTCGATGTGCTTCATTCCACTGTGAAAAACATGATTTTTTGTCATAGCAATTGTTGCCTTGTTGTAACACCATATTTTCATTGGACCAATCTGTTGTTGTTGAAGATCTGCTAACAATTTCCTTAACCAAACAGCTTGACAACATGCTGAAGTTGCAGCCATGTATTCTGCTTCTTAAGATGACAAAGCTATTGTATCTTGTTTTTTTGAATTCCATGAGACTGCTCCAGAGCCAAGACTAAAAACGTTACCAGATGTGCTCCTGCGATCATCCAAGCTACCTGCCCAATCACTATCAGTAAAGCCAATTAATCTGAAACCTGATACTTTTGAGTACCAAATTCCTTGACTTGTTGTGCCAGCAACATATCGCAAGATCCTCTTGGCTGCTCCTAGGTATTGCTTTGTAGGACTATGCATAAACCTTGAAATCAAACTGACAGAAAATGCTATATCGGGCCTTGTGTGCGATAAGTAGTTTAGACCACCAACCAAGCTTCTATAATAAGAAGCATTTGCTGCACCTGTACCATCATCGAGTACCAACTTCTTATTCATATTAATAGGCGTGGGAGATGGATTACAATTCAGCATGTTGAACCTCTTTAAAAGTTCAGTTGCATATTTCCTTTGTGAAATAAAAATTCCATCAGAATCTTGTCTCACCTCAAGCCCAAGAAAATAATGCAGCATACCCAAGTCGGACATCTCAAATTTACTCATCATGCAACTCTTAAATTCAGAAACAATAGATTCACAAGAGCCCATATATATAATATTATCGACATAAAGACAAACAACCAGAAAGTCACTATTACCTTGCTTCTTCACATAAAGTGTAGGTTCATTGTCACTTTTTCTGAACTGCTGCTCTTGAAAAAAAGAGTCAATTTTGCTATACCATGCCCGTGGTGCTTGCTTTAAACCGTACAACGCCTTCTTCAATATGTATACTTTGCTCTTTCCTTCACTAAAAATGAAGCCTTCAAGTTGGCAAACATAAACTTCTTCTTGTAAGTCGCCATTTAGGAAAGCAGACTTAACATCAAATTGGTACACATGCCAACCAAGTTGAGCAGCCAAGGCTAGAGTAGTTCTAACCGTTTCAAAGTGAGCTACTGGTGAGAATGTCTCATCAAAGTCGATGCCATGTTGTTGAGAGTATCCTTTTGCAACAAGTCGAGCTTTATGCCTTTTGACACTTCCATCACGATTGTACTTTGTTTTGAAAATCCACTTTAGCCCGATAACATTCTTCCTTTTCGGCAAATCAACTAGCTCCTAGGTCTGATTTTTCTCGATAGCTTGAATCTCTTCAATCATCGTATCCTGCCACTCTGGTTGCTTTGCAGCTTCTTCATAACATGTTGGTTCAACAACTAATACGGCAAAGCTACAAGATGCATAAACATCTTGCAGTGACCGAAACTTTGTTAGTGGCATCTCGCTGGATGACGCCGAAGGTGGAGAACAAGAGCTTGATGGAGTAGAATTGTTGCTACTTCCATGAGCAATATGGTAAGTATTGCTGCTACCAGGTGAGGAAAAATCAGAACTTGTTGTTTCAAGTATCCCTGTATGCCCTACTTTTGTGTGAGCTAGAATATGGATGACTGAATCTTCTTCTTTCTCGTTCCACTCCCAGGCTGATTCTACATTAAATACAACATTCCTGTTAATAATCACTTTGCCACTAGTAGGATTATACAGTCTATATGCTTTGGATTGAGGACTATAACCAATGAAAATGCATTTCTCTGATTTTTCATCTAGCTTAGAACGTAAATTAACCAAAGCATAAGCTATACAACCAAAAACTTTCAAGTGGCTTACTCATGGTTTCCGTCCCGTCCATGCTTCATATGGAGTTCGATTCAAAACAGCTTTTGTTGGAGAGATGTTTAAGAGGTACACAGCTGCAACCACTACTTCTCCCCAAAAATGAACAGGAAGTCCCCTTGCATTAAGTAAGCTTCTGGCCATCTCAACCACAATACGATTCTTCCGCTCGGTGACTCCATTTTGTTGTGGTGAGTACGGTGTTGTAAGCTCCCTGCGAATTCCATTCTCTTCACAAAACAAAGTAAAATCATTAGATAAAAATTCACCACCACGGTCTGTGTGAAGAGCCTTAATATTGCTGCCTATTTGCTTCTCCACGAGTGCCTTGAATTTCCTGAAATTCTCAAACGCCTCTGATTTGAAATTCAGAAAATAAGCCCAACTCATACGACTATAATCATCAATAGATAGAAGAAAATACCGACTCCCACCAAGTGACTCGGTCTTCATTGGTCCACATAGGTCTGAATGTACAAGCTCAAGACAACGGGCAACTCTCCATGATTTTCCTACAGGAAATGATTTTCTACTTTGTTTCCCGAAGATGCAACCTTCACATAAATCAAGATCACCCATTTCTGGTAACCCAACTACCATATTCTTCCTAGTCAATAATTTCAGCCCATTAATGTTCAAATGGCCATAGCGAAGATGCCATAGTTGAGTTTCATTAATACCTTTAGCAATTAAGGCATTATTTTTCACACTTGAAACATTAAGGGGGAACATGTTATTTTGGGTCATAGGCACAACTGCTATAGTCTAACCAGACTTAATATCACTGACAACACATGAACTATTTTTAAACAAAATAGAGTAACCACTAGCCATCAATTGTTCAACACTCAGCAAATTATGTGCCAAACCAGGAACAAGTTGCACATCGCAAAGGAGTTTTACATTACCCTGCATTGTCTTGATGGCTATGGTTCCTTTGCCTTCAACTCGAACTTGCTTATCATCACCAAGTTGAACCTCACTCTTTTGTGAATCATCGAGGTCTCTAAATAAAGACCTTATGCCAGTCATATGATTCGAGCATCCACTATCAATAAACCAAACATTATCAGTAATGTTAGTGATTGAAGAATGAGCCATGAAAATCTTACTTTCATTCTCTGCGTTCTCAGAGAAATTTGCTTGATTCTGCTCGTCCTTTTGCTTAGTCCAACAATATGTTTCAGAGTGACCGAACTTCTTGCAATACTGGCACTGAAAGTCACTCTTGGGCTGACAAGTGTCATTGAATTGACTTCTGCCTGTACCGTTCCCTCGACCTCGGCCACGAAATCTACCTCTTCCTCTACCTCTGCCAGAAAAATTTGAGGATTTTTCTTTGAAGAAAGATGACTCATCTTTCGCTTGGAATGCTTTTTATTCAATTTTCTCATGAGACCTGTTTATCCTATCTTCATGAGCTAATAAAGAACCCATTAATTCATCAAATGAATAATCAGATAAATTCTTGGATTCTTCAATAGCAACAACCATATGCTCAAATTTTTTGGTTAAAGATCTCAACACCTTTGCCACAACAATTTCATCACTAATATTCTCCCCATACGACTTCATGAGATTAACAATGGAAGAAACTCTAGACATATAATCTTGAACAAATTCATTACTTTTCATAAGTAAAGTTTCAAAATCACAATGCAAAGTTTGTAATTTTATAGTAATTACCTTCTTATCTCCCATATACTCCTGTTGCAGAATTTCCCAAGCTTCGTGAGAAGTCTCTGCTGCTGAAATTCGGGGAAAGATATCATCATGAAGGGCTTGCTGAATCAGGAACAACTCCTTTGAGTCTTTCTTGCGATTCTCCCGTAGCCGTTGTGTGTGTCCTTCATCCGGATCTACAAATCCACTCTCCACCAAGTCCCACAACTCTTGAGACTTGAAGAGAGTCTTCATCTTAAGACTCCAAAAATGATAATTCATCCCTTTGAATTGGAAGATGTTGGGAATTACTGTTAGAGTTTGCTGCCATTGTTTCTCTGGTTTGGTATTTCTGGGGCTAAAATTTTATCTCTCGTTACTCTTAAAACTGGTGCTGATATCAAATTTGTTGGATGAAAAAGGCAAAAATAAATGAAAGAGTTTGAGAGACAGAAGGTTTCTTTTATTGCAAAATTTTCTTACTTAAAAATCAAAACTCCTATTGCCCTTTTATAGGCTTACAATTAACTACTAAAGCTAAAATAAAGCAACACACAAATAATGGAAAACATGGAAAAGTGGTAAACATGGTCCACTACAATAAGATTATAATTTCATTGATTAAGTAAAACATAAACCCACTAATCCTAGAAAATAGACCCACAAACTGATTTCTGCAAACTAACTATTTTGAAGAATTAGTCAACAGCTAAGATCTAGAAATAATGATTTTGGTTTTAAATCTTTCATTTGGATTCAAAGTTTTTCTCTTACATATAGTAAGATTTTGACTGTTTGGGTTTTACATGATTGTTGTTGTTGTTGTTTTATGGATATATAAATGATTGGGAAAAAAATAATGATTAAAAGATTGAACCTATGAAATCTTATTTTATATCACATTTTTGTTATTATCACTAACTAATATTTTTTTTGAATTCGTTTATGAATGTACCACACTCTACCTAACGATGAATTTGAGCATTATTTTTATTTTCTATGACAAAACAACTACATTCGTATTATATTCAAGATTTTGGGATCCTAGTTCTTGCACACAAACTTACTATTATGGAGTGTGTTTCAATCTTTAATTTTTTATTCTTCTCTAACTCCGTGAAAATTTACGAATCAAAGTACCTTTATCTATGAACTAGTTTTGCAATATTTAAGTTAGAACAATTTTGATTTTTATATCATATATTTTGTAGTAATTAAGTTATTCGACATAAATGTGTAGTATCTAATTCACTTGGCATAAGTAAAGAGAACTTTACCTTGTGGGTTATGAATTGAACGCATGCCTCTAACAACACAATTGTTAAAGGAACAAGTGGTATAACTTGTTATGCATTGTAAGACATAACTTATATTAGATTATGAGATAAAAATATAACTTGGTGTAAAGGAACACAAATTATCTCTTCAAAATCGAACATCAATTGCAATGATTCGCTAGACAGCTCATTGGGATTAACAACCATCAATTGAGATATAAATAAAATACGGAAAAGGGTCAAAAATACCCCTGAACTATTGGAAATGGATCAAATATACCCTCCGTTTGATTTTGGGGTCAAAAATACCCTTACCGTTAGTGTATTGGCTCACTTTTACCCCTCAAAACTAACAGATGCCATGTCACTTAAAAAATCACATAAAACCATATTTTTTTGCTGACTTGGAAATTCAAATGGACAAAACTCCCAACATGGTAGCAACAATCCACAAGTGGGGTGGGTGTAATACACCCTTGGCTCAATAAAAGTCCCAAAATGACAAAATTACAGTGAAATTAACACAACATTTTGATACCAAATCTTTATTTCCCAATTCTTTATTAAAAAAAATACAAACTTTAATCACTTTTCAGTTTCTTCGGTTAGGAGAACGGCAATGGAAGGATTTTTTTGTCCATTTGAATTTCCAAGTCAGCAAAAAAATATTGTTTTATGTGATTTTTTAGGTGACATGACATCTGTTAGTTTTGAGGGGTAAAAGTGAGCCAATACACTAACGGTAAGGGTACTTTTGACCCCAAAATCAAACGGAGGGTATATTTGATCCATTTCCAATAGTTCAGGGGTATTTTTGACCCTTTTCCGAATAAAATATCATCCTAAAATAAGGGCGTTTATATGAATGAACCTCTAAAATTCGAAGGTGCAAAGAGGATAATTAACCTAGATTATGCAAATTTAAGAATATATTCTTTATATTTGTAAAAATAAATCAACGAATTTGAGTTATGAGTTATGATGTATTAGAGGATAAGTAAACATGATTGTTATAGTAAAATATAATTAATATAGAAGATGATTATTATTAAAAAGTTTAAATTTAATAAATAAATTTGAGCAATTCATGAGAAGATGAGTTGAATGTTGTGATTGCTATTTGTGGTAGAGATGACAATGGAATATGAAAAATACGGGACGAGGCGAGGCAGGTTTGAATATTAATAGAAAAATAATAATTAACATGCTTCAAATTTACCATTAGTGAAATCAAGACTAAATTTTTATTTTTCAATATTCTTTGAGCTTGGACTTACATGGAAATAAATTTATTAGGTTTCTTGTGTTAACACAAATTTCAGTAGTATATATAGACACACAAAATAGATCTACATTAACACACAAAACTATCATGGAGGCATGTCACGAACCATTAATAGACATGATGACACTTGTCTTTTCCCACTAGGGCAAGTCAGTCTCAACCTGGCGAAAACGAAAGAAAAACGGAATAACACAAAAACAAGAACAAGATAAAGCGGAAAATGTATTCTTCTATTAAAACCCCCCAAAATCTTGTTGTCACGTGTACAAGACACTAAATACATAAGTACGGAATAAAACTTAATAAAGATTGAGAAAACTAATGCAAGATTATAACCTTTAGTTGGTATTTCACTGTATTCTTTTCTAGCTTCTTTTTTTGTGAGAAGGTAAGTAGTACAAACTATATTTTGTTTAAGAGGTTGTACTATTAGATATTTCCACAAATATAACTCTCATCATAACAGTAGCAGCTGGGAATGAAATCTTGACAAATGTGCAAAGTTCAACTTGTTTGCATATGCTAGCAATTGAGACAGTTTGCAGTGCTTTAGGGGTTGCAAATTTGCAAACTCAAATCAAGATTTCAACCCCAAATGTTGCCTTTATTATTGCTGACCCTTATCAACTATTCCACGTCTTTTTCAATCAGTCCATAAGCTCTATCCTTTCAAAATTGTTGCAGCCTTTGTCAAGGATACAATCATATATGATAATGAATTTGTACCTACACAGAAATCAAACCAACCTAGCGATTCTATAATACATGGCTCACATGCCCAAGATATTCTCAGTTCAACAACCACAATTCAACAATTAATGGAATCAAACAAGTCAACCTCAAAGTCAAGTTGTTCAGTCACCACAAAAAGTACATCAACCTCAATTATCAAGCAATGTCACGCATAAGCATTAAATATATCAAGTCACCATAATCAATTTTTTGTTGAAACCATTTCCCATCGGCTTTATAACCATTGCTGGAAATGACCCCGATTTTTATATTATATCCCAATATAATTTTCTTATTATAATTTGATTAGCTTGTCATTCTAAATGCCACATAACCCGCTGGTAGTTATAATGACTTAGTGCTAAAAAATTGTATATCTAACTCTATTTCTTTAGTAAACTAACCAAGTCTAGATATTTGTGAATCTTACTAAAGTTGCTGATGTAATTTCTGAAATAAAAATGACTTGTCGGTAAATAAGATTCAGTGACATTTCAGCTTGGTCTTCATCTTGGAAAAGAGGTTGATTTCCAAGTTAGACATGAATGAGGGATAGGATAAAATTGTTCCATAAAGTTCATAACTGATGGAATAGAATAGCAGACTTGAAAGTTCACACAACAAAAGAAACAAGATCATTTACCTTAAGCTGCTTGGCAACATCTCTAGCATATGATCCAGAAACTTCAATTTAGGTCTTTGAGACTAGGGCACATGCTTAAAACATGAAAAATGTATAGAAAAGAGCGTGGGATGGATGTGAAACCATTTCTTTCAAGCTGAAATACATAAAAAAAAGTTGACAGTCAGTGGCATTTATAAAAGAAGCAATAATAAGACGGTATGAGGCTAAACCTAGACTTCTGAAGAACTTTTACACAAAATAGAGATTGATTAGCTGAAGAAAAGGGGGACAATCCCTTCATGGAAGAGTAATAAGGTAAGCAAGACCTGCAACAGGAACAGGAACAGACTATCAAGAATATTCAGATTATGATTCTTTTCTAGGTGTGAAGGGTAAGCCAATGTATTTGTATCTGTAGATTCCTTTTCGTTCTTTTATTTTTGGCAATTCAATAAATTAATTTAATGTTTAGTTCGGTTGACATCACACATTCTTAACTTCATTACTTATTATAGTGGATGGTGTCGTGAGTTTTGTTCTTGATAAAGTGATATTTAGGATCCACGAGTCTTTTCAATGGTTTAAGAGAGACAATTGAGCTTCTAAACTTCTCTTAAATTGCAATTGTTCAGCCACTTGAGGAAGAAAGCCAGACGTGAGCTTCTAGAATCATTCACAAATATAATTATTAAGCATTCATTTCTTTGTTCCTTATCTGTTAACATGTATATTGCCACCTTCTTTTCCAGCAAACCACGGGTACCCTCAATTTGAGAAACCCACCATTAGCATCACTTAAGACTCCAAAAAGTAAGATTTGGTCTTGCTGCTTGGAAGCTTCAGAAGATCTCTGGAGTTCTCTTTCTTAATTTCTTACATTGAATTTTCAGCTTTTCCTTTATTCCTTATACTTTCAATTTCAGGATACTCACAAGGAAGATGGTGCTAAAACTTAGGAAAAATTTTGTCATCTTAATCACATTTAGGTATTGTAAAATTTAATTTCTAATTCAATTTTTCACCTCTTAAACTTAAAATAAGTTGATATTTTCATGTTATCCTCTTTCATTAATAAAATATATTTGTTCTTTCTAATTCACAAATACTGATTTATTTATGCAGTGAATTTGTTGAATTTATAGGGCTCACAACGTGAAGAAGACAACAAGATATCACTCTCCTTGTAGCAGATCTTACTTACATGGGTTCTAACACTTTTTCTTGTTTCTATTTTTTGAAAGATCTTCACTTACCTAAGAAAATATGGACATTTAGGTGTTGGATATTTTGGTTGAGGGATAGTGTTGAGTACTATGGTCTACGTCAGAGCGTAGAGAATATAATAACGCATTCAATAATATGAAGTTCATATATCCATTTAATATACAATTTATGGGTTGGTCTTAAGCATTTTTCTTATAATAAATAGAAGTACCCAATAATGCATGTGTTGTACGTAGCCTATTGCTTATCATTATCTATTTAAACTTCAGTATGAATCAGTGTTTGATTTTCTGTATCTTTGATGTAATATTGAAGTTACTCATTCTCACAAGTAAATGGGAGATTCAATTTCTCAAAATAAATGAAAATGTCGAATTCATGTTAGTGCAAATACATTTGACAAATTGTAATTGAATTATTTAAGTTGTATTGTTTAAAGTAAAAAAACAATAGTGAAAACATGCATGTTGGGCCCGTGCTGAACATGGGTTATGGTCAATCTAGAATATATATATATATATATATATATATATATATATATATATATTAACAATGTAAAAATATTGTGCTTGTATCCAATTTAAGTACTTAAATTTATATGAATTTATTTTCAATAAAATACAATAATATTGGGTAATAAGAAGATTAAATGGAAAAATAATAATTAACATGCTCCAAATTTACCATGGGTCAAATCAAGACTAGATTCTTATATTACAATAATCTTGGAGCTTGGACTTAAATAAAAATAAATTTATTAGGTTTCTTCTGTTAACACAAATTCCAGTAGTATATATAGGCACACAAAATAGATCTAGTTTAATACAATAAACTATCATGGAGGTACCTTTAGTAGCTGTTAGGGATAAAAGACAGGTGAATTTTTGTTCTACAAAAGATCTCATCCCTCTTTTTAGACCAATCATCTTTCAGTTGATTCACAAAAAAATAGTTCTATTGATGTGTTATCATCGAAGAATGAGCAAGTGAAAAATTGTAATTTTGAAAATGCAGTGGCTACTGAAAAAGTATCATTGAAATTTGGCGATAACTATGGATTTCAAAAGAATCATCAACGCTTGGAGGAAAAAGTGCCTTCTATGAATAGTTGAAATCAAGAACGATCTAAGAGGTTGGGCGAAATGGCATTTACAACCGCCACACTTGAAATCCTTGAAGATATAAGGAGTTTAAGTCAAGATGTCTACAAGTTATCTTCAATAGAATATATGCTCAATCATTTTGAGCAACAAAATGTTTTTTTTACTTGATTGGGGTAGCTAAGATCAAGAAATAATGAATTTGGTTTTAAATCTTTCGTATGGATTCAAAGTTTTTCTCTTATATATGGTTAGATTTTGACTGTTTGGATTTTACATGATTGTTGTTGTTGTTGTATGGATATATAAATGATTGAACAAAAAAATAGTGATTGTAAGGTTGAATCAATGAAATCTAATTTTTTAATCACATTTTTGTTATTATCACAAAATAATTGTTTTTATTTTGAATTCGTCTATGAATGTACCACGCTCTACCTAACGATGAATTTGAATATTATTTTTATTTTCTATGACAAAACAACACTACTGTCACGACCCAAGGGTACCCCCTAGATGTAGCATGGCGTATAGAACCCCGAAGGACTCCATACAAGCCACTTAGCATATCATAACATAAGCAATAGAATAATAAGAGTAAAACACATTTCAAGTCCAAGTCTATTTTTTTTTCATTTTAAAGCAAAAGCGGAAGTCTAGACTCTGAGTCTCAACATAGCCATCTATTACAATATTTGAAAGAGAAAGGGACACAACCCATACAACATAGTCTGAAAAGTAAATACAAGAAAAGAAACTACAATGTGAAAACATCCGTCCTAGAATCATGAGGACTCACCAACAAGCTAGGAGAAATGAACAAATCCAAGCTTTAGCCACAATGAGGACCACCTTGAGAACCGGACCCTACACTTGGGAAAATGTAGGAAAAGTAGGCATTAGTACAAAAATGCACTACGTATGATAGCCATGCATAAAATATTGAAAACATGCTAAAGGGAACATTTTAGTTGAATGTATGCAATTTAACAAGTTTAGAACATCATCATAGTCATAGTGGAAAAACATAAGTCATAAACAAAATCAACATAGTCATAATCATCATAAAAGGAACACTTCATGAACAACCTTAAAGCTTACTTGTGCAATGCATGAATAAGACCCCATAAATATCACCCATGCCAAGACGGTCAAGAGGGCAATCTAATGTATTATTATGCTTCAAGCATTAGGCTGGTTTATGTTCTGACACATTAGTGAAAGGTAATTACTTATGCTTCATGATAGTTAAAGAAGAATGAAAAGAACTACTCGACCTATGATTTAGAGTTGACTACAGTTATTCATTCCTTGAGGATATTGAGGCATTACTTGAATTTCTTTCACGTTGATATTTATATAGATCCTAAGAGCCCCTAGTATATTTTTAGACTGAAAGAAGGTAAATCTACAACATCGCATATGGCATGAATTGCTAAAAGTCATTGGTGTGAATATCTTATATCGTCCAAGGAAAGAAAATATAGTAGCAGATTCCCTCAATCGTAATTCTATGGGTAATCTATCACCTATGGTGGCTGAGAACAAGGAGATGGCCTAAGAGCTCCATCAGCTAGCTTGTTTGGGGGTTAGATTATCAAACTCCAATGATACTAACGGCATAGTTCAGAACTGAGTAATATCATCTCTATTTGTGGAGGTGAAGGCTTGACAAAATGAAGATCTTAGCTTAGATCAGCTCAGAGGCAAGGCTTAGCAACAATTTTTTGTTTTCACCTTTGATAGAGTAGGAGATACAATCTTCAGATTCAGAGTTCAATTATATGTTTTGAATGCCACAAGGCTTCTATTGGAAAAGATGGGTCATGCAAACCATTCTCGCTACTCTGTTCGCATAGGATCCGTGAAAACTTGTCATGGTATTAAGGAGATATGTTGTCAATAGGGAGAGGTAGAGCATCAGAATCTTAGTTTGCTAACTCAAGAGATAGTTATTCCATTGTGGAAGTGGAAGGAGATAAATGTGAGTTTTGTCATATGTTTTCCTCATTTGCGAGGGAAGATCAATTCCCTTTGGGTTATTATTCACATGTTGAAGAAATCAGCCCATTTCTATCTAGTCAGGACTACATTCTAGTGGAATGCTATGTTGGGATGTACATTAGAGAGATATTTAAACTCCATTGTGTCTCAGTATTGATTATTTCAAATAGATGGACACATTTTATAGCACAATCATGGAGATCCTTGTTGAAGTGTTTGGGGACTCAAGTTAATCTTAGTGCGGATTTTCATTTTCAGATTGATGGCCAAGCCGACCTAAATGCTCGAGGACATCTTATTGGTATATGTGCCATATTTTAGTGGGAACTGTTATGATCATGTGTTACTGATTAAGGTTTCTTATAATAATAACTTCTAAGCAAGTATTCATATAGTTCCTTATGAAGCACTTTATGGGCGGAAGTGCAGGTCACCAATTGATTGGTTCGAGATCAGGGAAGTAGAGTTGCTAGGTCATGATCTAGTCCAACAAGTGATAGAGAAGGTAAAGCTTATTAGAGATTGGTTGTAGGTATCATAGAGTCGTCAGAAGTCTTATTCAGATGTTTGACAGTGAGACTTAGAGTTTGATATAGAAGATTAGGTTTTCCTGAACAATGGCCTATGAAGGGTATCATGCGATTCGTCAAGAAAGGAAAGCTGGGTCCAAGGTATGTAGGGCCATATAATATTATTCGGAGGATTGGCAGGATGGCTTACGAGCTTGATTTTCCTTCAAAATTTAAAGCGGTTCATCCGGTGTTCCATGTATCTAGGTTATAGAGGTGCATCGAAAATGCTTCATATATGCCCGTTGAGTATATTTTTGTCTCTACAAACATGTCTCATGCTAAGGTGTTTGTGGCTATTTTGGATTGGCAGGTAAGAAAGATTTGGACTAAATAAGTGGTTTCTATAAAAGTGTTAGGGCGGAATAACAACGTTGAGGAAATAACTTGAGAAGCCGAGGAGGAAATAAGGAAGAAGTACCCCCATCTATTGACGACCTAAGCTGAGTTGCGTTTCAATAATTGACAATTATTCATGTACACCAACTTAATGGGATTTTAAATACCTCAAAAATGCAGTTTTATGGCTTGTCGCGAGTTAGATATACGAAGCCTTGTAAGTGGATTTTCAGAAATGGGTTTAAGATTTGCAGACGTAACAAATATAGCCTTGCAAATAACACATTTTCAGCAAAGAATACAACCAAGAGATTGTTTGATTTCATTCGCGGACGAATGTTCTTAAGGAGGGGAGAATGTGAGACCCCGTGGTTCTTTCGCATAATATGTGTATCATTGCATGAATGTATGAGGTTTATATGACTTGGTGTATCATGTAAACAGAATAAGGTTGCAAAGGGGGTGGTAAAATAAAAGAATTAGACTAATGTTATGGGTCAAGGATTCCCTTAAACAAGTTCGAGTTAAGGAATGTCTCTTCTAACACCCCGCCCGTTCGGAAGGTTTAAGTTAACCGGTACCTTTGGAGTAAGACAAAGAGTGTCTTATATGCTAATAAAAATGTTTTATAAGGGGATATAGTCGCCCATTGATCGTAAGTTAAGTTTTGAAGTCAAACAGGTTGGGAAATAAAAGTTGACAAAAGTTAGAGTAAGTTTCTTGGATAAATTTTCTGAAATTTGTGTTAAATGCCTCGGAGCTTTTCTCCCAATCTATAAAGGTTTATATGAACCCCAATATACTAAATCAAAGGCCTACAATTCTACTTTCCAATGCACTAAACCGTTTGTCCATACGACTTTAGAATTGAGAGATATTCAGATTTTAGTGAGACTGCACAAGCAGGCATGTGAAGGTGGGTCCCTCGCCCCTATGTCGGTTTAGCCTTATAAGAACTGATTTCTCCTTCGTTTTATCTCATTTTTTCCGACCAAAATAAGAAAAAAAAACTGTCATAAATCCTTTCTAAAGGTTCCCCTATCATCCAAGCAAATATCTACATGATTTCAATGTTGTTTCACCCTCGGAATGTTCATAGAGATTGTGTTACTCCTTTCCTCCTCATTGGTTGTGATTTGAAGGATTCTTCATGGTGAAGGAGTCTCGTTTTTAGGTGTTATTGCTACTGTTTGGAGGTAATAATTCTCACCCCTCATTTTATTGAGTGAGTCCAAGTTATAGCTATGCTATATAAGCAACAACATGAATAGACAGCTGGAAAATCATATTTGGATACTTATGTGATGTTGAGCTATTTTTGAAGTATTTTATGATGTTGTTGCTAGAATTTTCAGAATTTATTTGTTTGTGTGTGGTTGTTGTTGATACGAGTCTGGAAGAGAAGAAGAAGTGTAGATGGGTACTTAATTGTAAGATAAATAAGTGTAACGTTGGTTCTATTATTGCATTGCAATTTTGAAATTGTTTTTTTTCTTGGTTGAACATCTTGTGTTTGAGGAGATTGTTTGTTATTGAGGAGACATGCTAAAATACTATAAGCTCCATCAATTTTAAGTTAAGGTTCTGCCCTTTTATTCTCTTTTGTCGAATGAAAAGAAAGACATAATTCCAAACGTAATTATTGGACGAACTCACAGGATGGTGATCAAAAGCCTTAAGTTCGAGTTATTATGGTTATATTGAACAATTATAGGACTCTATTACATTTATTTTTTTCTGGCTTTAATGGTTTGAAGACTCATGGTTGGGATTTTGTTGTGGTTATTTTGGGGTTGGAAAGGAAGGGTGTGGCGATACGCCGAGTTTTTATTGTTGTGCAGGCATAATCTATTTGGTTGTTGTTGACTATTGCATAGCCTCCACTTGTTAATAGCTGCTGCAAAAATGTATGTTATGTCATTAATTGGGGTTGTAATTTGGAGAAGAAAAGGTAATGAAGCATTCATCTAAAAAGGGTTTGGCGAGCTAATCACTCTGTTAGTAAGCTCTAAATTGCTACTTTGACCCTGATGTGTTAATATTCTGCTTGTAATGGTTGTGTGACATGATTTTATGTAGATTGCATCTTGTAAGGAAAGGGATCAATCCATATTGATACAACAAAACCCAGAATTGAGGTATATTAAGGCTAAGCATTGTACTTCCTTTTAGCACGAATTTTGGAATCCTAAATCATCAAATATTGTTTTACTACTCTATTGCTAGAAAGACCTTTTGTGAAAGGCATTGAGATTGCAGCTGGCCTATTTTTGTGACTCCATTATGTTGCTATTCAACTCATTTGGTTAGATAGGGTATTCGGCGTCTTTATGTCATTTTGTTGATTCTCTTGTCTATAGGTACATATGTGCAAATTCTTATATTTCTTTTGGTGTAGTAACTTTAAAAGATTAGGGATGAACAATATGAATTTGAAATCAGTCCTCCTTCCTCACTAAATTATATTTTTGAAAAACTTTAAAATAATACGTCGATCTCCAAAACTGTTAAATGTAAATCGTATGTTTAAACTACTAAAGAGACATATATAGATACTAGGTGAAGCACCTTAAGATCTTTATGAACATCCTCAGGTTTAAGTTACCTTTCTTAATTTGATCTAAGTGTTCTAGTTTAATCTACAAGCATATGGTTATACGAGAGATTTACAAGTGATACGAAAGTGATTACGAGATCATGAGCACAAGAGTACCAACGGGCCAAGATTGGCAACATGTTTTCGGTAACACAAATGCATTACGAATCCATGACATTACATGCTATGCATTCTACTCTCGAGCTATAATCGGGAGGTATGGGGCCTATTGCCTATATTTATACGTATGAGATACAAATAGCCACAAGTTGGCGAATATCATTCCGGTTCGCTACCGGGAGGCACCACCATTGCTAGCACTTGGTTGGGTATGACATGCATTTTCATCCTATATATATGTATTCACGACATACGATTATGTGAGCATACCATGCATATTTAATTTATATAAGGTTGGATATCAACCATGACGGCTATTAGAGTTTCTCTTTCAGGTGGTATCTTTATTATCCTTTTTACAACAACTATTTATGATTCTACTTTCTGCCTTACATACCAGTACATTTTTATTCGTACTGACGTCTTGTTGCCTGGGGATGCTGCATTTTTGTTTCGTGCCTGCAGGTCCAGGTAGGGATTCTGATTAACCCCTTTGCTAGGATTCACGGTTCAGTTGTGAGGTGGTAAGCTCCACCTCTTCCTGGAGCTTTCATAGGATGTTACTTTTATTCTACATTTTTTATATAATCAGGCCCTTGTCTCGACCGGTGCTTATGACACTCTTAGAGGCTATTGTAGACACAATATTTTAGGTTTCTTTCTGCAGCTTCTAGTCTCTAGCCCCATAGGCTTGGCATGTATATATATGTATGTACTTATGTATATCTTCATTTGCAGCCTCATCGGCTAGCTAGTACTTTACTATTTTTGGCTTGTCTACCTTAGTCAGTATGACTTTGATAGTCCAGTCGTAGTATTTTAGATGTTATGCTGCCAACTTTCTAGGCCCATAGTTGAGTCGGTATGTTTCAGTGTCTAACTCGATCGCATAAGGTATCGAGTGCCAGTCACACTTCCCCCAGTCTGGGGCGTGACACTTAGTCCCCATATATTCATTTTGAAAAATGAAACTCAACTCTCCTCATCCACATACTCAAGTTTTAAAAGATTGTAAAAGACTCCTCAAAATGACTCGAAAGAACTCTCAAGACTTTTCTCTTAACTCTACTTGAATTTGAATTATGAATTCAAGGATTATGATTCATGTTATGAAGGATCTCTCGATGTTTAAATGTATTTTAGAGTAGTTAGAATCAGAAGGGAGTGAAGGTACACTTTAAGAGGACTCAGACGGAGCAAACGACGGAAAAAGGGTGGGGGCAGGTGACCCTGGCGCACTGTTGGCGCGAGGCACCTGCCCCTAAACTTCAGAGACCCAAATTTGGTGCACTGCTGGGGAGCCGCCCCAGCCCCCTTGGAGCATCTGGGGTGCACCTCCCCAACCTCTGCCCATAACATTCCGACGAATTTTCTTCTTCGATTTTTGGCCCTAATTCGTCTAGAATCGAATGGTTTCTTCCCAACTCACTTAGATTCGAATTCCCAACACAAGTACATGTAAATCTACTAAAAAACTACCCTAAAAATCCTAACATTCATCTCAAGAACTCATCAAATTTATCATTAACGTTTTAAGACCGAAACTTCAAGAAACTCATCAAGAACTCAAATCATTCAACTTCACGAACGAAATTATGGATCTAAAATCACATGATTGGCGTGTGGGTGAAAGAACCTAACACTATGAGAGCTTACATACCTCTTAGGGATTAACCCTTGGCGAAATTCCTCGACAATCTCAAGAACCTTGACGAACGCCTTGAACTTTCCTCTTTTTTCCTCTTGAACTCTTCTCAAAACCCTAAGCGTATTTTGAATTGTGAAAACTGACCCAAATCAGTCTTGACCCCTAAAATATTACTAAAAACGTTTAAAGCTGATAGGGTAAGGAAAGTACCAAAATACCCCTCATTAATTCGGGTAAATTTCATTAATTGGAAAGGCTGACTTCAAGCAGGCATATCTCCCTCATCCAAACTCAAAACGTAGAAAACTCAGTGGCGTTGGAAAGAGGATTCAAAGACCTTTCATTTGATATCTTAAGAGCCCATTAACTCATCATGTACTGAAAGTTATGGCCGTTTGAAGTTGACCCAAAACTCACAACATTAGCTTAATTTGAACAAATCTCAAATTAGCTCTTTCCAACTTAGTTCTTTATAAATTTAGCCCTTTCTAAGGTGGGATGTTACAAATATTCAAAGAAAGTAATGACCGAGTTGATTGAGATAGGGGGATAATAAGCCCTGATTGTAGCCCATTTCGTGTAGCAGATTTTGGGTGCTCTGTAGGGGAAAACACATATCTTGCAGTTCAAAATATCATTGTATAAATCAAATAAACAAGACTAAGAGTTTGTTTGGCATTGCTGTTGGGAGGCCAAAAATGTTTTTATTAGAAAATACACTTTTTTTTTTTTTGAAAAATCAAGTGTTTGGCAAACCCTCAAAAGTGCTTTTAAAAGAAGCAATTTTTCTAGTGTTGGGAAGAAGCTAAAAATTTCTGCTTCTTAAATAAAGCAGAAGCAGAAAATTATTTTTTTGGAGACTAAAATATCCCTTACATATTGACATATTTACCAATATATCTCTTATTAATTAATTAACATATTTCATAAGTTTTGTTAAGTTTCATTCAAGAATTTTATTTTTTATTTTTATATGATAAACTTTTTATTTTATTTATGTTTATATATTATTATTTATATTTTATAAATTTAACACTCAGGTTCATCTTGTTACAAGTACTATGACTATACATAATTTCATACGATGACATTCTACCACTGATAAAGACTTCAACTATTTTGCAAATGAAGACATTTCTACATAAATGGAAGAAGAAGATGGGGGGGGGGGGGGGGGGGGGG
>JAJOON010027967.1:0-22216 GCA_029582645.1 Solanum megistacrolobum
AAACCAGATTTGGGCCCAAACCTCTTTCCCTCTTTACCTTACTGTGTTTGTTTGGCTTGTTAGTATTTGTCGTTAATCTTAGGGTCGAAAAGTTCAAATCCCCGAAAGACGCTCATTTCAATTTAACAACTTAACTAAACCGATCATCTTTCAAAAGACTTAAAAGAATAATTTTTGCGAATTGTCTCACTTAGATAGTAGTTCCATATTTCCCTTTCCCCCTTTTAAATAGTTCTAACTATAAAGTAGTTCACTTTTGCAATTCAAGATAAGTTAAAATATTTTAGCCAAATAATTAATTGTCGGATAACCGCACATTAGAGGATATTCTAGGTGCCTTAAAAACCTTCCTAGAATATTAATAGGAACCTCGAACCCCTCTTTAAATATTTCCAATCGATTTCCATGTTTTAATCTTTTGAAAAATAATTTTTCTTAATTTCCCTTTAAAAATTAAGTGGCGACTCTTAAACCAGTCCAAAATACATTTTCCTAATAAAACAACGCCGATCCACTCGGTGATACATCGAGTGGACTTTAGCCCGCCAATTTAAACAAAAACTTGGCCATCCAGTACGTATTAAGGGCGAGCTATGTTGGGTTTGTCGAGTCACTTAGTGTGTCGTCAAATGGACTTTAGCTTGCCCAATTGCCCTTTTCCTCAAAAATTCAAATTTCATCCTACAAATTCAACAAACATTATTTAAAACAAAAAGTAAAACTTGGGTTGCCTCCCAAGAAGTGCCTTATTTAACATTGTGGAACGACATGGCCATGTTATCGTGCCTCATTTTTTGGGCTTACCATAGTCTCACTTGGGAGACCCCCTTCCGGTCTTAGATTTAAATGAGTCGAGATCTGACACATCTAAGTTTCAAGCTGCTTAATGGAAATCGAGTACAAAGTAACTATTTAATTTAGAGAAGAGACATAGTCTTTCATCTCCTTGAGTACCTTGTCCGCTCCTTCCACCTTTTTAAAGATACGAGCAAGCATATCTTTAGTCCAGAAGCTTTCAGGGTCAACCCTTGATTCCTTCGGCCTTTAACGTTCATGAGGAGACCCATAGCGATCTTTGTCACCATATCTGTCTCTCCTATTTGAACCAGGGTCACGCCATTTGCGATCTCGATCTCACCAACCATCATCACGATCTCTATTACTCTTGGGTGATGTTCTTGAAAGAGAACGGTCCACAAACATCTATGAAATTATGGATGTGGTCATGAGGGTCCTCATCAGAAAACCCTCCAAAGAGACCCTTCATTTGCAACAGCTGCAACATCGTGCAAGTCACATGAAACACCACATTGACCACAATTGGAGGCAATAAATAGAACCCGCACTTCCTAGATGGTATTCATTAACATCGTGCAAGTTTATGATGTCATCATTGTTCCTTAGTTGACTTGCATTGTTCCTGTTCAACTCATTTCATCACCTGTTTTGGAGAAATCACAATTGGAGGCTAGGTTTTGAATACAACAGCCATCTCTCGATCAACTATTTTGTTTCAGGTGAGTTCTCTTGAACCTTAACAAGCTTATCATTACTAAACAACCCAATTCCTTAATTAACCTACTCTCTCAAGATTGGTTTGTAAAGAAACAATCAAACCCACTTTCTCAAGCTATATTTTAAAAACGCAATCAACACAACTATCAATCAATCATTCTACTCCAATTCCTCTTTCTCAAGCAAGCATAAAGAGCTAAACTAGGACTGAATTTGCAACTTCAATTCATCAATTAAAACATGAACAAATAATTGAACCCATTTCAAAACAATATTAAAATAAACAATTAATAACACCCATTAGCTAATTAATGCATTCTACTACATGATTACACCCCCTAAAGTAAGGGGGTTTTAGCCAAACATAGCGGAAAGCAAAAAATCCTTACCGACAAAGTTTTTCATATGAATTGCTAACGATATGCAATACCCAAATGCTTATGTCGAAGTTAAAATCCTACAATCTCCAAATCTAAACCCTAAACTTCTCTAAGAATGTAAACAATATGAAAAACCTAAAAACTCTCAAAGACAAAGGAATACACAGTATGGGAACTGAAGAACTGTTCAAAAATATTTTATGCGTTCTCGAAATCTCAGTACGGAGTCCACTTGGCAAGATTAGTCCTGATCGTTGATCAGCTTGGTGATCTACTGAATTGTGCATCTTCTTACCTTCTTGACTACTGCCGCAAATTGTTATGGAAGTTTAGGTGAGCAAGATCGCGATCGCTGATCCATTTGGCGAGTCTCTGAATTTTCATTTTTCTGGCCAAGTTGGTTTGGAAAATGTGCTACTTCTCTGGAACTTTATGCGAGCTAGAGGCTAACTCGGCGAGTTGCCGAGTGGCTTTTGGGAGCTCCCGCTTCTCTTTCTTCATCCTTTCCAACCTTTTCATTCCTTTTTGCCTCATAGTGTCCTTGCCTTTCCCTTAAGCCTTCATTTATGCATATTAACACATCAACATTAGTTACGAGCACAAAATATGCGGTGAGGACACTAAATCATTGAATAATAAGCCTTAAATGAGTCAAAATTATTGACTCATCATACAGTGACAAGATAGGGTAGTGCAACACATGTGCCATCAATAAATGTTTTTGTACCAATGGAAGTAGAGATGGTTACTATAGGCTTTGTTTGGAACATGGCCTAGATTCATGGATGGTTGATGGAGAACGGATATAAAAGAAAGATATCAACATTACTTCTAGATATTGGTTTTGCGACATTAGCAACAATCTCATGCCATCTAGTATAAGTCCATTCTCTAGCCTCAGAACGTTGTATTTGTCGGTGACAATTTTGATTAGATGGACATCAACGCCCGTGCCATCATTGAGGAGGATATGCTGATGTGAGATCATTAGGAGTAGAATTCTCTTCCCTTTCTTGTCTTAATCACACAACTGTGTGAAGCCGCAAGAGTTACCTTTCGGGAGAGCATCCGAATTACCCCCACTTCGTCCAGCGATATTTAGAAGATTGAGAAGGATTCTTTGAGAGATGATGCTTGTTAGAGGAAGCCTCGACCACCAGATACCACCTCTATGGTTGATCCTACTACACTTGAGGCCGGTGCAACTCAACCCGCTCTTTTTGTGAAGCCATTAAGTACTACTCAGCCTTCCTTTATACCTTCTACCTCCACATCTGCTGCACTTTCCCTTGTTTCCCGACCACCTTTGAGCTAGGCCTTGATATAAAAAAAGTGTAACCTTGGCCGATTTGCAGATGCTAGAGCAGTGAGGGTAGAGAAGAAGATGCCTAAACTGATCAAGAAGTCCATTATAGATGCACTACTACCAGTTAGAGGCCAGATGGTAGAGTACCAAGCCACCCTAGTAACATAGGGGAAGGTTTGCAAAACTCACATGTAGGGTAGATGTTTGGGAAAAGAAAGAGGGCTGCTCAGTTGAGTTGACTGTTATTAGGGGTGACATTTCTATTCTTCGAGTTGAGAACGATCAATGGTCCACCGATATCTCTATATTATAGGGTGCGGTGCTAAGGTCTGATGACATGGCCCGAGCCTACATACTGGACGTGGTCGACACTCGAGAACCATTGTTGGCCCCAAGCCAACCCTTGGCCTGGCTCAACTCTCAGCGGAAGACTTACTCAATATAAGATAAACTCAAATGTAAAACTTAACTAAAAAGTCTCAAAAGATAAACTGAGAATATATAGGAATATTCAACAAGCCAGAAATAGGAAACTCAAGTCTTTAAAACATTAACAACTGAAACTGAAAAAGACTCATGAACTACTGTCTATCTATCTATGAAGCCTCTAATACTATGAGGGAAGGATGGGACAAGACCCCCGATCAACATATAAAAACTGAAAAACAAAACATGATAAATGGATCCTCTGGAAGCAAGGAGACTTACCAAATAACTCTGGAACTCGACCAGATAAACGAAGCGCTGGATGTTGATAGTGATTACTTGTATCTGCATCATAAAACAAAGCAGGCCAAATGGCGTTAGTACATTGAATGTACGAGCATGTGAGCAGAAATCTAAAACAAGACATAAGCTTGAACTGGAACTGAAGAAACACTTACCTCGTCTCAACTCAACTCAATTCATTTCAAAATAAAGCAGTGATAAAGATGAAATATAAAGAAATGCTTTTAAAATAGTAGATAACATCTCAATGTATAAGAAAAATACAATAATAACTTAGTTTTGTATATAAAAATACAAGTAACTCTGTGGGAGATTCTGTAACCGACAACCAACACTATGAGCTATGTGATGATACAAAGTCTAGCCCACGCTTCTAGAACATTCGTGTACTTTACCGGGGTATAGAGCCTACTACTAAGTGGATACACTAGTCTATGCTAAAAAGCAATAAGGAATCATCTAAAAAGTATGACCCTTTCTACCCACGTTGGCTACATGGTTTATGGGGGTTGTGAGTTATTAGAACTCTCCCCCATATCGGTGCTCAATACTGCTCCCAAAATGTACCTAGGTCATATGTTTAAAAACATAACTCTTTCAGTGGTTTGAGATCATTACTCAAAAATCTTTCTCCTAAAAGAGATGGAACCTAAACTGCTAAAAGCTCTTTCGGAAATATCAGTTTCCTCTCATCTTAAATGTGAAAACATTTACTCTTGGGAATACTTAGTTTCCATATATCATTTTAAATAAAATGTACTCAACTCTTACTCTTCTTCAAACTCAATGCTCAAGTCTTAAAACAAGTTTAAAAACAATTGTAAAAGACTTTTTGAAAAGACTCGAAGAAATCTCAAGACTTAACTCTTAACTCTCCCTTGAATTAGGATTATTAATTCAAGGTTAAGATTTATGATAAGAAGGATGTCGTGATGATTAAATGAGTTTCAGTTAGTTAATCATGCAAAACGATCGAAAAATACTGTCTAGGAAGCAAGTCCATGACGTAGAGATTAATTATAATATTTGGTCGCGAAAAAAGTTTTGTAACAGTGGAGTCCGCGTTCTCTCCATGATGCGCGAAGAGAAATTTCTTTGTGGGGGAGCAAGTCTGCGATGTGGACTTCGGAGCGAGTTTCTGTTCAATTTTTTCTTCCTCTCCCAAACCCGATTCAACATATACCCAATGAACTTCTATGGTAAAAACTCTCGAGTTCTAATAACCAAGAAAATTTTAAAAAAATTCATTCAAGAACTATCAATTTACTCAACCCCTTAGCAAAATCTTCGCCTCAAGAACTCAACCAAACATCAAGATTTAAGAACGAATAACAACTCTTCAAAATACTCATCAAGAACTTAATTTCTCAATCCCTAGGGATAAATTCAATAATGTAAAACTTGATTGGCGTGTTGGTGAATGAAACCAACACAATGAAAACTCACATACCTCTTAGGGATTAAACCCTTGGTGAAACAACCTTTGATTAGCAAGAAAAATTGAAGAACGCCTTGACTTTTCTCCTTTCTCCTCTTCTTGAACTCCTCTGAAAACCCTAGCGTGAATTAGGATTTGTGTAAACTAAACCAAATCAATTTAGACCCCTAATTATTTACTAAAAATGAATTAAATCTGATAGGGCAAGGAAAAGACCAAAATGCCTCTCTTATTTTCGGGTAACTTTCCTTTACTGGAGAACCCGATTTTAAATTGGCATATCTCCCTTATACAATCTTGAAAATTAGCAAAATCGGTCGTGTTGGAAAGAGGATTCCAAGACCTTTTGTTTTATTTCTTATAGGACACCGAACTCATCCTATACTGCAAGTTATGGTCATTTGAAGTTGACCCAAAACTCACAATTTAAGCATAACTTGCAAAATTTGAGATTTTTCTATTTCCAATTTTGTTATTTCTATTTTTAGCTCTTTCAAATAGTGAGGTGTTATAATAAATCCCCATTGGGAACATTTGTCCTCTAATGAGATTACTCTAAGTAGACTAAGGGTGGTAACATCTAACACCCAACTCAAACAATCAATATGTAAAATAACAAAACATTTCAACTAAAATAAATGCCTAAAGAGGATTAGTACCTTAATTTGGAATTTCTCCGGACTCAAAGAGATGTGGGTACTCTTCTTCATATCCTCCTCAGCTTCCAAAGTAGCTTCCTAAACAAACTGATTCATCCATAAGACCTTCACTGATGCTACCTCCTTGGTTCTCAACTTGCTAATCTGACCATCTAGAATCTCAATGAAAATCTCCTTATAAGATAATCTATCCTTAATACAAATATTTTCATTTGGTAAAATAAGCGAAGGATCACCCATACACTTTTTCAACATTGAAATGTGACATACCGGATTGAATGTTGCTAACTCTATCGGTAGCTCCAACACATATGCTACATTACCAATGCTCTTGGATATATTGTAAGGACTATTATATCGGGGACTAAGTTTTCCCATACCAAACCTCATAACACCCTTCATGGGTGAAACCTTCAAGTAAACCCAATAATCCACCTCAAACTCTAAGTCTCTTCTCCTAACAACAATATAGTTATTTTGACGACTCTTGTTTTCAACCTTTCTTGAATGATCTTTACTTTCTCTATAGCTTGATGAACCAAGTCTGGTCCTATCAACCCAACTTCACTAACCTCAAACCTTCCAATAGGAGAACTATATTTTCTCCCATAATGAACCTTATATGAAGCCATTTGGATGCTTGAGTGATATCTATTATTGTAAGCAAACTCAATGAGAGGTAAGTGATCATCCCAAATACCCTTGCAATCGATCACACACGGCCTCAACATATACTCAATACAACATCTCCCCCTTGTTCAAAATCCATCAATATTTACTTATGAATATTTCACTTTAATTCAAGCAAAATAGGGGCTTGATCTTGTTTCTCTTTAACTTCAAACACTAATGATGATTCTTTCCCATTCATCACCACCACTGCTCCTTCGTTGGAATCCATTAACCTGAATCCTAGTCGTGCAAGTCTGTGCACATCTTTTGCTTACTCTTTCTTGTCTTCCTTAATATGTGTGGTACTACCCATAGACAATCTGCTCAAAGCATCAACAACAACATTAGCCTTACCTGGGTGATAAAGAATACTAATTTCATAATCCACAAGTAACTCCAACCACCTCATTTGTCTGAGATTAAGCACTTTCTGACTAAACACATACTGAAGAATCTTATGATCGGTGAACACATCTTCATAAATACCCTAAAATAATGACCCCATATTTTCAAAGCAAACACTACAACAGCCAACTCTAGATCATGGGTTGGGTAATTCCTCTCGTGAATCTTAAGTTGTCCTCTCATTCAATTCCTAAAAGCTTTTCTCACAAGCTTTAGACCATTGAAACTTAACTATTTTCTGAGTCAACTTAGTCAACATGAATGAAATAGATGATAACCCCTCGACAATCCTTCTATAATAACCATCCAATCCCAAGAAACTCCTAATATCTATTAGAGATGTGGGCCTAGGCCAGTTCAGTACTGCCTCAATCTTCTGAGTATCAACTCGAATCCCATAATGTGACCTAAGAATGCCACAGACTCTAGCCAAAACTTACACTTAGAGAATTTAGTAGACAACTCTTTATTTGGAGAACTACTCTGAGATGACTAGCATGGTCCTCCTCATTCCTCGAATAGATTAGAATGTCACTAATGAATAGGATAACAAACAAATCTAGATAAGGCTTAAATACTCTATTCATAAGGTCCATAAAAGTTGCAGGAGCATTAGTCAAGCCAAATGACATGACTAGAAACTCATGATGAGCATAGCGGGTCTTGAAAGCTGTCTTAGGAATGTCACTTTCTCTTACTCTCAACTGATGATAGCCAGATCTGAGGTCTATCTTAGAAAAACAAGTAGCACCATGGAGTTGATCGAAGAGATCATCAATTCTCAGAAGAGGATAGTTATTCTTGATAGTAACATTTTTCAAGTGATGTTAATCTATACATATTCTAAGATAAGCATATTTCTTCCTCACAAATAAGACCGAAATGCCCCAAGGTGAGATACTTGGTCAAATGAAACCTTTCTGAAGAAGATCTTTCAACTACTCTTTTAACTTTTTTAACTCGACTTGAGCCATTCTATATGGCGAAATAGAGAGAGAACGAGTATCGGGAAGAATATCTATACCAAAGTCTATTTCTCTCTTTGGAGGGACTTTGGGAAGATCATCTGGAAAGACCTCTGGAAACTCACTCATAACTCGAACTAATTGAATAAGTGGTGTCTCAACACTAGAGTCATTAAATAAGACTAAGTGATAGATGCACTCCTTGAAAACTAAATTTCTGCCTTAAGGTACAAAATAAAATGACCCTTAGGCACTACTGAAATACTCTGCCACTCTATAACTAGCTCATTAGGAAACTGGATCTTAACTACTGAAGTTCTACAATCAACTGAGGCATAACATGTATAAAGCAAGTCCATACCTAGAATGACATCAAAATCAACCATATCTACTCAACTAAGTCAGTCATGGTGTCCTTGCGATTGACAAAGATGGTACAATCACAATAAACTCTCTCATCTAGAATAGACTCACCAATAGGTGTAGAAACACTGAAGGGCTCAAGAAGTTGCTCAAGAGGAATATCCAAATTCATAGAACTATAAGGGGTCACAAAAGATAGATTCACTCCTTGATCTAGCAAAGCATATACATCAAGAGTAAAGACTTTGATCATACCAGTGACAACATCTGGCGAATGCTCTTGCTCTTGGGGACTAGTGATAGCATACATATGGTTTGCTCCTCCGCCTGTCCTTGAAGTAGCTCCTCTAGGTGAAGCTCTATCTGGTGGAGCCGTTGAAAAAGATTTGGCTTTGTTTCCCCCATTGCCATTACGTTGCCTGTTCTTAGGGAACTTTTTCATGAAGTGACCATTCTGACCACACTTGAAGCAACCAGTAGAGCCATCACGACACAATCCTGAGTGGCTCCTACCACACTTAGCACATGCGTAAGTCTCATTTCCTCCTTGTGCCACACTACCTTGAGACTGCGTAGGTCTAGCTTTGATATTCTGATTCTTTAACTCAACCATGTTCCTTGGTGCAGGTGCACTAGTAGATGATGGAGTAGGCCCATTTGACTTGTGTTTAAAATAATACCGGTTTGCATTACTCTTTTGTTGCCCGATCTCATTTCCTACCTTAGCCTTCTTATTTCAAAACTCTTCTCTATCACTCAACTTATCTTCCTCAACCTCTTTCATATGGATCATAAGTCTTGCTATGTATATATATCCTATCAACATAACTTCCTTTCCCTATTTGCTTTACATACGATACAATCCAGCAACAAAAAGACTCATCCTGCTCCTCATGTCAGCAACTATCTCCGGGGAATAATGAGAAACTTGGGTGAAATTAAGGCTATACTCATGCACACTCATCGATTCCTGCTTAAGAGTGATGAATTCTCTTACATTTGCCTCTTTTAGCTCATGAGGAATGAAACGCCCCATGAAGGCTTCCTCGAAAACAACCCAACTCACAATTGCTGCACCCTCAAATCTATTCTTCTTCCATTGGTCAAAATAGAACCTACAAACACCCTTCCATTGGCACATAACTAGTTCCACTCGCTCAACATCAGCAAAATGCATAAACTCAAACACATTATGTAACTCTTCCACAAAGTTTTCTGGATCGTCAGCGACACTTGAACCGGTGAAATCTAGAGTATTCATCCTTAAGAATTCACGCATCCTTGATGTATCAGCCACATCCTTTCGGTTCCCTCTTTGTTGACCATCTTGGATTGTCACGGCTTGGCTCAATATTCAGATAACTTCATGGAACTCAACATCAGTGACCTCTCCTTGAGGTTGCACTTCTAGTGAATTGGGTACCCCTTGATCCTCATAATTGCTCCTAGCAGGACAACGTTGAACAGCTCTTCGTGGAGGCGTGATCTGAAAGATACGTGCAGAAACAAATTAAAAAGAAACTTTTAGAGATGCACTCTATTGCACGAAAAAAGTATGAAAGAAGTTAGATAGTTCCTAAATGTTCCAGTCTCCTAATTATAGATGTGGTGAGCTGCAGACCGATTACTAAGACTCTACATACACAGCTTCATAGACACCCTAGACCTCTTGAACTATGTGCTCTAATACCATGTTTGTAACGCCCCGAGCCTACACCCTAGACGTGGCCTTGCTCAACTGTCAGCGAAACTACACATAAGATAAACTCAAATATTAAACTTAACTCAAAAGTCTTAAAAGATAAACTCATAATATATACGAATATTCAACTAGCCTAAAATAGGCAACTTAAGTCTTTAAAAAAATAACAACTGAAAATGATAAACACTCATGAACTACTGTCTTTCTATCTATGAAACCGCTAATACTATTAGAGATTATCGGGACAAGACCCTCGATCATCCTAACAAAATTGAATAACAAAACATGATAAAGGAATCCTCCGGAAGCAAGGAGGCTCCCCAAATAACTTTGGAACTCGACCGGATTAACGAAGCATTGATGCTGATCGTGATTACATGTATCTACATCATAAAATGATGCAGGTGAAATGGTGTAGTACATTGTATGTATGAGCATGTGAGGGGAAATCTAAAACAAGACATAAGCTTGAACTGGAACTGAAGAAACACTTACCTCGTCTAAACTCAACCCAACTCATTTGAATATAAAGCAGTGATAAAGATACAATATAAAGAAAAGCTTTAAAAAAAATAGATAGCAACTCAATGTTTAAAAAAAATACAATAATAACTCAGTTTTGTATATAAAAATACAAGTAACTCGATGGGAGATTCTCTAACCGACAACCATTACTATGAGCTATGTGATGATACATCGTCTAGCTCACGCTACCAGAACTGTCCTATACTTTTCCGAGGTATAGAACCTACTACTAAGTGGATCCACTAGTCTATCCTAAAAAGCAATAAGGAATCATCTAAAAAGTATGACCATTTCTACCCACGTTGGCTATATGGTTTATGGGGGCTGTGAGTTATTAGAAATTTCCCCCATATCGTTGCTCAATACTACTCCCAAAATTTAACTAGGTCATATGTTTAAAAATATAACTTTTTCTGTGGTTTGAAATTATTACTCAAAAATCATTCTTTTAAAAGAGATGGTACTCAAACTGCTTAAAATTCTTTTGGAAATATGAGTGTCCTCACATCTTAAATGTGAAAACATTTACTTTAGGAAATACTTAGTTCCCATATATTATTTTAAAGAGAATGAACTCAACTCTTACTCTTCTTGAAACTCAATTCTCAAGTCCTAAAACAAGTTTAAAAACAATTGTAAAAGACTCGAAGAACTCTCAAGACTTAACTTTTAACTCTACCTTGAATTAGAATTATGAATTCAAGGTTAAGATTTATGATAAGAAGGATGTCGTGATAATTAAATGAGTTACAAATACTTAATCATGAGAAACGGTTGAAAAACATAGTCTGGGGAGAAAGTCCGTGATGCGGAGATGAATTATAATATTTAGTGGCGGAAAAAGTTTTGAAACAGTGGAGTGTGCGTTCTCTCCGCAACGCTGAGAGAGAAATTTCTCTCTGGGGAGAAAGTCCGCGACACGGACTTGGTGCCAATTTTGTTCGACTTCTTCTTTTTCTATGATGCCCGATTAAACTCATAACCACTGAACTTTACGGTAAAAACACTCGATTTCTTATAAACCATAAATTTTTTAGCCAAGCTCACTCAAGAACTATCAATTTACTCAACCCCTTGACAAAATCTTCGCCTGAAGAACTCAACCAAACATCAAGATTCAAGAACGATATAACAACTCTTCAAGAAACTCTTCAAGGACTTAATTTATCAATCTCTAGGGATAAATTCGATAATGTAAAACATGATTGGCGCATGGGTGAACAAAACCAACACTATGAAAACTCACATACCTCTTAGGGATTAAACCCTTGGTGAAACAATCTTTGATTCACAAGCAAAATTGAAGAACGCCTTGACTTTTCTCCCTTTCTCCTGTTCTTGAACTCCTGTCAACACCCTAGCATAAATTAGAATTTGTGTAAACTGAACCAAATCAGTTTAGACCCCTAATTATTTACTAAATGAAATAAATCTAATAAGACAAGGAAAAGAGCAAAATAGTCCCCTTAATTTTGGGTAATTTTCCTTAACTGGAAACCTCAACTTCAAATAGACTTATCTCCCTCATACAATCTAAAAAATATTAGCAAACTCGGTGTCATTGGAAAGAGAATTCCAAGACCTTTCATTTGATATCTTATGGGTCACCTAACTCATCCTTTACTAAATTTTATGGTTGTTTGAAGTTGACCCAAAACTCACAACTTAAGATTTTGTTATTTCCAATTTAGTTCTTTCTATTTTTAGCTCTTTCAAATAGTGAGGTGTTACATTTGATATGCCTAAGTCTATGCCTAACTTTGAGCTGAGAGCGGAGGCACCTAGTGGTGTGGCCGAGCACCCTTGTAATATTGGTGATGATGGTAGAGTTGATGAATAGGCTGATGCTGATTCAATCGATAAGATAGATGAAGAGAAGTTTTGGAGAGAGGATGAGTAGTGGATTATTGAGAATGTGACAGAGCTTCAGGATATTTAGGAGACGTTGGTGCTGGCTACGATGGAAAGATCTCGTGTGGAGACCTCCACAGTCGGGACTAGTGGTGTCTTCAGACCATACTATTCCTCCTATAGATGTGTTAGGCAGTGATTCCCTGGCTAATGCTACCATGTTAACTCCTGCTCCTATCTTGGCGGGCACTAATTGCTGTGATGATGCCATTTCCACCGATACTCAGGATCCGAGTGCTTCACATGCATAGCCCATCAGGGGGATCCTTATATCACTTTTCTCTCATACTTAATTTCTATCACATTGAGGACACAATTATTTTTATTTTCGTGGGGTAAGGGCGCTTGTGCCAATATTTCCCCTTTTTATTGTATTTTGTTATTTTAAGTTTTAGTTTAAGATATTTGTTGTAATTTGATATTTTAGTTTTTATTATGATAGTTGACGGTTTAGGTCATTTTGTCTGTTGTTATTTATTGCCCCAATAGTTTAGATGTTTTTGAAATACTTCAGCTTTCATTATTGATTTTTGAAGATTGATTATGTCCAATATCGATGTCTTGGATAGTACTTATTATTAGAAATGTATTTTGTGCTAATGATTGGAAGAAGAAATTGGTGTGGCTTCGCTTTTGAATAATCTTTTTTATTCTTGTGTTAACTACTTGCATTTTGATTTGAACATCGCACGTAAGCTTTTGATCTTGTAGGATTGTGCTATATGATTGTGTTTGGAGTACCTTCTGTTGTGAGATTTCACTTGAAATTATGCTTGTTGAATCCTAAAATTTGCCTTGTTAGTCCGATTCTCTAGCTTTTGTGAATGCAAGAAATGATCTTGGTCTCAAATTTTGAGAGAAAACCCAAATGTTCTTACCTTTGTGACTACCTTGTGAGGTTATGCAACCATCATGGCACCATTTTAGCCAAAAACATTTGTTGTCAACTTTGTTGAAACGTTTTGAGCTAAATTGTTCCTAAATTCTCACCCATAAATCATTTTCTAAGCAACGGTTTATTTGAATAGAAAACTTTGGTCAAAAGTCTAAGTTCGGCATATGGAAAAGAAGGAGAAAACTAAGCCAAGTAAAAGGAAAAGAAAGAAAAAGTGAGACTCAACTTTGAAGTTTTTTGCAAAAAGAAGGAATCCCCTCCTTATAAAACATAATGATAAGAAAGTTTGAAAATTGAAATGAAAAATAAAGTGTGATGATATAAAAGGTGTTTCCATAAAATGAATGAAAAAATAAAGTTTGTGTCTCCAAGTGAAAAAATTGTAAGAACTTAAGAGGTGAAGATGAGTGCAAAAATGTTTTTGAAAAGGTGAAGTCACTGTGTCAAATTGACCATACCTTTACCCCCCAGCCCAATTACAAGCTTAAAAAAACTTTGAGATCTTGCATGAACTAGGTTGTGTTATTATTGGAAAATATGGGCAAACCTATGTGATAAATATTCCATGTATTCCTCTTCCGAAGAGTGAGAGTTGTATTGGTTCCTAACTTCTTTATTTATTTTCTTTGTGAGAGCATGGAATCAATCTTTATATGAGAGCACTTTAATTCATTTGTTAAAATGTGGTTTTGCACTAGAAAAGAAACAATAGTTATGATGATCTTGGATTAATACCGGCTAGTCATTAGTTGATGTTTTTTGAGCATGATTGAATGTTGCATTTGCTTGATATTAGTATTGTAGTGGCACTTGCATCTCATTGAGAACTTTTGTAGACACTCTTGTTGAACTAATTGTGTTGTTGATTTACTTGAGGACAAACAAAAGTTTAAGTTGGGGGTGTTGATGAGTGGTAGATTTACACTCATTTGAGGTCATTTTAGTTCAATAAGTAATGTCCTCAATTCCTAATTATTCCTTATTCTGTTGATATTTTGATGAATTGCATAAAGGCTAAATGAAAAGGCAAGGATGAATGCATGAAATAAAAGCCAAAAACTTTAAAAGAAGTATAAACTCTACACTAGTAGTCGCCTAACCCAAATGGTAGATACCCCAAAAGGTCTAACCTTGCTCAAACTGACAGTACTCATAATTGAAGATGTTCAAAGCAGCTTGGCGGTCTAAAAAATTGAAATGGTGACTCACTGAAGTTGAATTACGAACAAGATGACCATCGCCAAAGGTGACGCGACTTGAAGAAGAAATGAACGCTTAAAAGGTGAACAAAGGTGGTAATCGGTGATATGCCAAATTTGTAATAAATACTTGATCGAATTTGCCAACTTAGGTTCAAGCACCTGAAGCCTGAAACAAAAGAAAGATAAGCGAAGGAACAGACATTGATCCACTGATCTTGTTTGGTGAGCCCTACTAATGTCGATGAAATGTTCGCGTAGTGAATTTTTGGCCAAATTTTGGGAAACTATAAATAGTCCTAAAGAGAAAGAAATTTATCACCTTCGGAAAGAGCTTTTTGTAGAGAATTTTTGGCATTGTTGTTTTTGTCATTGAGAGTTTTGAGACTTCGTACCTTGTGAAAAACATCTTTTAGGTTTGGGATTTTAAATTTCACTCTAGAGATTTACATTTCGAAGCTAAAACAAAGTGATTTTGGATTATAAGTGCTTAATTTCATCACATCCATGGTTGATATCATGATCGGTATAATTTCTTCACTTTTTGTGATGGGTGGGTGAAACCCCAATCCTTGGGGTGCAATTATGGGGTTGGGTATTGATTTAATATAGTGGGTATTATGTTTTGCTCTATTTTATTGCTGTGCATTCATGAATTTAGACTAATTAGCATGAGTTTAATTCATAGGTTAAGGTTGCAAATGTAATCTAATTCCCGATCTTTGATTGATGCTCAAAAGAGATCCATTATAGTGGGTAATTAATTTAATGCATGCAATTTAGGTGTGATTTCTATGGTTTGCTCAAAAGAGAGATTATGGTTCAGATCTATTTGGCCAAATTTGCTCGTAAGGGGGACTCTGTAAGGTAATGGGTTGATTTGTGATTCACATAGATGAGACCGGAAGGAGATTTTATTGATTGGTTCTATGAGATAGAAAGAAGATTAGTGTAACTGGAGATGACCCACCCTATCCATGATTGTTTAACATTATTGAGCAACACAACTACCCTTATGTGACATCTATATCAATCCCTGTACCCCTAGATTACTTTATAATTGCTTGAATTTCTGAATTTTAGTTTAATTGTGACACTTGATACTTCAAACTATTTTACTAAATGTGGTAGAATCATTCACCCACTTGTCTAAACATGCTACAGTGACTAGGTCCGCATTTTTTAATTTCATAGTTGAATTCTTATAATTAAACAATTCCTTGTGGGATTCAACCATGACTCTTTGTTGGGTAGTTTTATTGAAATCAATTGCTTACTCTTCCAATTATTTTTATATTAATTTGAGTGTTATTTGTCGTACTCTATTTGAAGCTATTTTACATGATACATGTATATTTTGGGAATGAAATAAAAAAACATTTTTCACTACGCTACTCTCTGTGAGCACTAAACATTATAAGATACTACCTATAACTTTCACAAGGATAGATATGACTCCTGCCACCATGTTCTAAGTGCCTATTTGGATGGGCCAATATATATAACCACACCTCATTTTGATCAATTCCTCTACTCTTACAAAAAACATACGTGGAATAAGCATGCTACGAACTTGACAATAAGAATTATCTACCCTTGCATACAAACAAATACTAAGTTATTATACTATCAAAACAAAAACAGTATCACCGGAAGAACATAGAGTGAAAAGATCATAAACACGAATAGCTTTATATATATTTATTTTTTAACTGAGAACATGCTTGATGTAACATGACCGTGCTACCTATTAAGGGTGTATCATGAGATCAAGAGACCGAGCACATTGAGGAATATGAGTACATACATTATGAGTTGTATATCATCAGACTAATATTCACAACTTAATAGAGAAAGATTGAGATTGTTGAGTTGATCCTTTGTCACGACTTAGGTGTACACCCTAAATGTAACATGGCATTTAGTACCCCGATAGGCCCCATATAAGCCACTTAGCATTCATAACATATGACATAGAACAAAAGAGGCAAAGATATACATTTCAAGTCCCAAAATATATTTATAATAGTAAAGCAGAAGTCTAAATACTTTGTCAATAGCCATCTAATACAATAGAATGAAATTTGGCATAGCCCATACATCATGTTCAAAACTAGAAATAAGAAAAAAGACCGAAAATAATGAAAATCCATCCTCGAAGTACTAGGACTCACCAAAGCTCGAAAATCTCTCAAGTCAACCTCTAGCCATGAAACTGAGAATTCTGACTGTCGGACTCTACATTTGGGAAAATGTAGGCAAGAGTATGTGTTAGTACAAAATATGTACCAAATATGATGCCTTGAATATAAACATTTAAGTCATCCTTAAATAGGACGTTTTCTTGAACATGTAATGATCAAGTTAAAACATGAAACATGAGAGTTAAAAAGAATAAGTCATAAAACATGATTAATGCAAGTGAATATAATTTTGAAAAATACTTACTATACTTCTTGAAGTAACCTTGGTTTATAATAACTTTACTTGCTTGTAGGAAGTAGCCTTAACCAACATATAAAACCACGTGAGCTAGCAACATGGAATCCGGTGTCTACCCCAAACCGAAAAGGGGTGTCCTACTTGCCACGGTAAAGACCATGAACTTCTTTCTATTATGGATCGAATAGCTAATGTCAATCTAGACAATCCTATGTTGGCACAAAGTTATAGGACACGGGTAATCGCCACTTGTCCACTCAGTTCTAAGCTTAACTTCCACGGAATAGTTCTTAATCCTATTCATCTAATCTCATGAAGGAACATGGGTAATCGCCTCTTTTCATTACATCACGTGAGATCGCCTCTTGTCATTCAATTACAGAGCATAGGTAATCACCTCTTGCTTCATCATTAGCATAACTTCTTAGCATTGGTTCATTTTAGGTGAGAAAACCTTTCAACCCTAAGAACCCTTATCATGTGAGAAAACCTTTCACAATTCATGCTTACATGTGTATATGAGAAATCCTTTCCACAACACAACAATAGCAACACCATTGATACTTCTATCTCAAAGCACCCTTAAAACATTTACATAGTTTTCATAAGATATGCATAATTTCATAATTCACCTTTCAAGGATCAAAACCCACTTTCAATAATCAACATCTAGAAGACATGGGGTATACATGGGCTCTTAGAGATTCATCATAATTTCATATAATTGTTATCAATTCACTCTTGACTTCATAAAAAATCTTCTTTCGTAATCCAAGACCCACATTATATGCTCATAATTGGAAAATATGGGAATTACACAGGCTCAGGGGGGAAACATCATAAAATCATGAGAGTAACACAATTCATGCATCATATATCATAAATCAACAATTAGATCAACAATTAGGAGAACCCATAACATAGAAGAAACCCCTAACTGAATTAGGGTATTCTAGCTTTGAAAATAGGAGAATTTGTGAACTCCATGAATGGAAGGAATCCATGGATGAAAACTATCATACCTCAATTCCAATCGCTTAACTTCAATGGAGAAATTGGAGAATTAACTTGCAAACCCTAGCTTCGGACCATTTCTTCTTCAAGCTTTCTAGAGAGAGAAATATTTGGGAGAAAGACTTGTTCTTCTTTGTAAATTTGAGAGAATGATTTTCTATAGGGAAATTTTAGAGTTAAAACACATAAATAGGGGTTCTAGACATAGGCAAAATAACATAGTATTAGGCTGAACTTATTAGGAAAAGACATAACTTCACCTAAAAATAACTGCCGACCCACGACCTATAGACCTCGACCGACGGACTATGGTCTGACCAACGGTCTGTCCTATTGGTTCGTCGTCTGGCGTCACAAAGTGGATTTGAGGACACTGATCCACGGACCTCCTCCACGGACCGTGGACCCAACGACAGTTCGTTGGTCCAGGCCATGGTTCGTGGTCCTCTGGATTCATTTAGGTGGCCAATCCATGGACCAGACCTACGGTCCGTGGCTCAGTTCACAGCCGCGGTTGGTCTCCGTCGGATGGCACCAAAAAATCCTGAAAACTTGCTATGTTGCCATTTCTCGAATCCAAGGTGTTACATTATGTCCCCATAGGACATTCGTCCTCAAATGAGATTCAAGACATCACAAAAAAGGACTCTAAACTAGCAACCCATCATGCGTGCAACTTCATCTAAATACACATAACCAAGGATGAACCTCGACTGTAAGCTAGAATATATACAAAGAATTATGACGAAGATAGGAACTAGAATGCAATTACAAGATTACACATATCCGGGGAGGAAACACCATCTCCAAGCTAAAAGCATGTTCAATAATGATATGCTGAAGTCTATATGCAACTCACATTCAAATGCACATAAACATGTAGAAATCAATCAACTTGACTATTTTTCTTCAAAACCTATGTTTTTCATGAATCATGCATATTAAGGAAATCATGGAAACATTAAGACACATGACACTCAAAACAAAGCGTAAACCATGAGGAGCTAATTATCTCAAGCTAGAGTAGGGGTAGAAGGAAACATATGAGGATATCAGGACATCTTATCGGCCTCGGCCTCCCAAGTAACACCCTCAACTAACTGATTCCTCCAAAACAATTTCACGGAAGCAACTTCCTTATTTCTCAACTTCTAGACTTGCCGGTCCAAAATATCGACCGGAACTCTTTCATAAGAAAAATTCTCCTTAACCCCAAACCTTCTAAGGGAACTATAGATGTCAGCTCACTAGCACATTTCATCAACATAGCAATGGAAAATCGGATGCACCGATGCCAATTCATTAGGCAATTCAAGTTCATAAACAACCTTACAAACACGCCTCAAACTCTGATATGGGCCTACATATTGGGGACTAAGCTTCCCTTTCTTACCAAACCTCAATACACCCTTCATGGGTGAAATTTTTAAGTAAACCAGTCACGAACATCAAACTCAAGATCTTTTTTTCTTACATAGGCATATGACTTTTGCCGACTTTAAGCCGTTTTCAACCTTTCTCTAATAAGTTAAACTTTTTCATGGCCTCATGGACCTACTAAGGACTAATTCGGGTAACTTCACCTACCTCAAACCAAACTATAGGAGATCTACACCTCCTACCATACAATTCCTCAAATAGAGCCATACCAATACTCAAGTGATAGCTAAGGTTATAAGCAAACTCAATCAAGGTTAAGTGATCATCCCAATTACCCTTCAAATCAATCACACAAGCTCTCAACATATCTTCCAAAGTTTGGATACTACGGTCTGCTTGCCTATTGGTTTGTGGATGAAAGGCCTTACTAAAGCTTCACACGAGTACCAAGACACTTTTGAAAAGATTTCCAAAACTGATAAGTGAATTGGGTACCATGGCCAGAGATAATGGATAAAGGCACTCCATGAAACTTTAACATTTCTCTCAAATACAACCTAGCATAATCTTATACTGCATAAGCAACCTTGACGGGAATGAAATGAGCCGATTTTGTCATCCGGTCTACTATAACCCAAATCGAGTCAACTTGTCGCTGAGTGCGACGCAAACCCCCAATACAGTCCATATTTACATATTTCCATTTCCAAGTAGGAATGCTAGTGTCTTGGGATAAACCTCCCAGTTTCTGAAGCTCAACATTCACTTGTTGACAATTAGGACACTTTGCCACAAACTCCACAATATCCTTCTGCATCCTATTCCACCAATAGATCTCTCACAAATCACGGTACATCTTGGTTGCTCCCGAGTGAATGGAATACCGAGAACTATGGGCCTCTGATAAGTTCTGTTCCCTCAAGTCATAAACATTTGGAACACACAAAGGACCTTGATATCTAACTACACCATCTCCCCCTTGGGAGAAATCCTCTATGGAATTTTTAAGCACCGCTTATTTCAATTCAAACAAAATTCGATCAAGACATTGCTTGGTTTTCACATCCACCACAAAAGACGATTCTGAACCATAACACCACCCTTGGTAGAGTCCACTAATCGAATACCCAATCGGGCCAGTGTATGAACATCTCGAACCAACTTCTTCTTTTCTTCTTCAATATGAGCAACACTACCCATAGACAACCGCCTAAAATCATCTGCCACCACATTCGCTTTACTGGGGTGATAGAGAACAATCATATCCTAATCTTTCAATAACTCAAGCAACCTTCTTTGGCGAAGAATTAAATCCTTGTTATTAAACACATATTGTAAACACCTTATGGTCGGTAAAAACATCCACATGAACACCATACAAATAATGCCTCCAAATCTTTAAGGCAAAAATAACCGCCGCCAGTTCAATGTCATGGGTAGGATAATTATTTTCATAAACTTTAAGTTTCCTTGAAGCATGGGCAATGACTTTCCCATTTTGCATAAGCACACATCCTAATCTAATTCTTAAGGCATCACAATAAACAATAAAACCATTAGTCCCTTCCGGTAAGGTCAACACCGGAGCGGAAGTCAATCTATCCTTCAATTCCTATAAGCCATTCTCACATGCTTTGAACCATACGAACTAAGCCTTCTTTTGAGTGAAGGCTGTCAATGGAGAGGCAATCGAAGAAAACCCCTCAATGAACCTTCTGTAGTAACCAGCTAAACCCAAGAAACATCTAATATCTAATGGAGATAGAGGTCTAGGCCAACTCTTGACCACATCCATCATCTAAGGATCTACCTCAATACCCTTAGTTTAAACAATATGACAAAGAAAAGCCATGGACCTTCGCAAAAACTAACATTTGCTAAACTTTGCAAAGAGTTGTTGGTCCTTGAGAATTTGCAACACAATCCTCAAATGATCAACATGCTCATCCTTACTTCACGAATAGATCAATATACCATCAATGAACACAATCACAATCGTGTCAACATATTGTCTAAACACCATATGCATCAAATCAATAAATGTCGCCGGAGAATTAGTCATACAAACGACATTACCAAAAACTCATAATGACCATACCGAGTTTGAAATGCCATTTTCAGAATATCATCTTCCTTCACCCTCAATTGTAGATAACCCGATCGTAGGTCAATCTTAGAGAAATAACTCACTCCTTAAAGTTGGTCAAAGAAATCAATAATACTTGGAAGAGGATACTTATTCTTAATGGTCACCTTATTCAAATGATGATAGTCAATACACATACGAAGAGAGCCATCTTTCTTTCTAACAAACAAAACTAGAAAACCCCATGGAGAGATACTCGGTTAGGTAAAACCCTTATCCAACAAATCTTTCAATTGCTTCTTCAACTCTTTAAGTTCTACCAGAGCCATTCAGTAAGGAGGAATAGAGATAGGTTGCGTATCTGGTAGAAGGTCAATGCCAAGGTCTATTTCCCTTTCGGGAGGAATGCCGGGTAGATCATCTCAGAATACTTCCTGAAAATCATTAACAACGGGGACCGACGCAAGAGTTGGGGTTTCAGAATCTACATCCAAGGAAGCTCTACTCCATTGAAGGACAAGGATGAAGCTTTAGAAACTCCAAGGAGGCCCATAACAAGATCTCAAACCAAGGAGTTCAATGATAAGCTCAATGGGCTTCAATCGCTGATCCAAAGGTGTCTTATTGGGG
>JAJOON010027968.1:0-18610 GCA_029582645.1 Solanum megistacrolobum
AAATTTGGAGAACTACTATTCACCTCTCTATAAATGGAGAATAGAGAGTAATTTAGAGGGTGGTTGGAGAGCCCTTTCTCTATTTTACTCTCCAAATATAGAGAATGGAGAGTAAAATAGAGTGGGGTTGGAGATGGTCTAAACCACTATAGGTTTGGTTAGACTTCAAAATATTTAGTTCTTCAATTTTAAAGAGAATGACCTAATTTGATTTGACACAAAATTTAAGAAAATAAATAATATTTTTCATTTTTATGATCAATATACCAAAATGTCTTTTAATCTTATGACCTTAATTCTTAAACATGTCATATTAAAATTTAAAATAAAATATAGCCAAAAAGAGGAAAAACTCATTCTTTTTAAAATATATTAAAAAGAAAAATAGGTCTTTTTTTTAAAAAAACCGAGGGTATAATAATAAGAGATTAACAATGGTAAAAGAAATAATGAAAAAAGTATTTATAGGGAAAACGCAAGTCCATGTAACCGTACGGGTAAAAATATATATTTTATTTCTCTTAGAATCTAACAATATATAGGATTTAAAAAAAAATATAAGATATATAAAAAATACATCTTTTATAAAATGGAAAAGAATAAAAAAATGTTCCTACATTGTGAAGTGAATAAATATGCTCTTTGTCAATAGTTTGGTTCAAAAATGTCTTTACCGTCAATATTTTGATAAAAATTGTCCTTGCCGTTAATAGTTTGGCCCAGAAATGCCCTATAGTTACTAAATGAGTCAAAAATATCATTTTTCAAATAAATACATTATTATTTTTTTCTTTTTAAACACATCTTGTTCCTACTTCCTAATAAAAAAAGTTATTAAAGAATCATATTTTTGTTACTTTCTTTAAAATCACTTTAACTAATAAAAATGTAAGAAATAATTTATTTTCTTCTTATTATCTTTTTTATAAATTAAAATTAAATAACGTCATGTACCCCTTTAATGGATAATATATATGTCATATATATAAGATCATAGTAAATCCATCATTAATGTTTATTTATATAACGGTAAAAATAATTATAATAAAATAAGGAATATTTTTATTTTTATTTATTTATTTTGAATTAAAGTAGATAAACATTTGCTAATTAAAAAAATAATGTGTTAAAAAGATAATAAATAATATATTTATTTTTAAAAGGGGTATTTTTGATACATTAAGTAACAATAAGGACCATTTTAGACCAAAATATTGACGGCAAAAATATTTTTAGACCAAATCATAAGTTGAGAACATTTTTATTTATTTCACATAATTTAAGGATATTTTTTTTAATCCTTTTCAATAAAAAAAACGTAAGGCTCAAAGTCATTGCTTTAGTTGTTTTGTAATAGAGTCTGGCCAGGAAGACATCAAGGAAAAGAGAAAAACTGAGACATGCGTACATTACAAATACACTCCCTATGAAATACCAAAAAAGAATGTATAAAATCATATATTTGAAGAAGAAATAAAATACAAATTCTACAAGTTATTGATTTACTTGGTTTTTTTTCAACCGGTGTTCGATATCCACATCGCGTTGAAAAGTCCCGGGGGTAAAGCAGTCCGTAATAAAGGCTAAATCCGGATTTACCTGTTACTTCTTCCCCAGTGCTGTCACTTTCAGTCTAGACTCGTTAGACCATTTATTCCTTGTACTTAATTGTCAAATGACTATTGGTAGGAAGGAGGGAAGGAAAATGTTTTGGGAAAATTATTTTCATGAAAAATCAAACTTGTAGTTTTGAGCAGATTCATCTTCTTCTCCTATCATTTAGACATAATTCAACAGCAAGTTACTCTAGTCAAGAATGGCGTCGGTTCTAGTTTTGTGTTTGTGCAGTACGCAAACATTAATTCTGATTTTGTTGCTCCATTCACTGCTTGTGGGTGTCAAAGCACAGATGCAGGTGAATCCCATATTCTACGATTGTTCAATGTCCAATAATTATGCAGAAAGAAGCAAATTCCAATCAAATCTTAACCGATTGCTGTACAGATCACTATACAATAATGGTGGAAATTCCATCTATACAAAAGTAAGTGAAGGAGAAGAGCCTGATAAAGTTCATGGAGTATTCCTCTGTAGAAGAGACGTTGCACCTAAAGACTGCCAAAACTGCATAGACGTGGCAAGTGAGAGGATCCTGCACGAATGTCCCCTCGATAAACAGGGCAACATATGGTATGATGACTGTTTAGTCCGCTATTCTAATATACCTAATTTCGCGTCCATGTTAAACACTTCGTTTTCTAAGATCCTGTACAACACACAAAATGTTTCACAGCCAGAACAATTTATGGAGTATTTGAGTGCAATGTTTGATAATCTTACCACTCAAGCTATTACCATCAATCCCAATCTGAAATATGCTGAAAATTCTGATTTAACTATCTCGTTTCAAGTATTGTATGGCATGGTGCAGTGTCTACCTGATTTGTCAGCTGTAGATTGTTTCACTTGCCTGAAAACTGCTTTTTCTGGAATGCGTGACTACTTCCTAGCTAGTGTACCACGTGGAGTCAGAATTCTACTTCCTAGCTGCAATTTAAGGTACGAGCTATATCCATTCTTCTATGCCAGTGTACCGCCATCGGCAAGCCAGGGGAATGAAGACGAAGGTATGAGAAGTGTACCGCCATCGACCAGCCAGGGGAATGAAGACGAAGGTATGAGTTAATTACATGCTGTAATTTTACTGTGAAGCCAAATTTCCCAGAAAATAAATGTGAAGGCACCTTTTCTCACTATTTTTCACATTAAAAGCTTTTAAATCATAATCATATACTACATGGTGTCATGGTCAATATCGAATGTCGTTTAAGTTTTGATGGGTACACCCTCAAAGAAAATCATTTACTAATAGGAGTTATGGCTGAATGATCAGTGTGCACTGTGCATGTAGCAAATATCATTTCTCCAACTTGTAGAGAAGATAGTCACACATACTTGAACACTTCACCAAGTAACGGTTGAATTCAACTTTTTGTTTTTCAGGCAAAAATACTTCAAAGACAAAGCTTATTAGTATCATTATAGGTGTTATACTAGCAATTTTAGCTGTTGGACTGTCAGGAACTTGCTTTTACCTTGTAAAAAGAAGAAGACAAATAGAGAAGGGTAATATTTCTTTTGGTATTATGGATTGAAAAGAAAATAATTGTAGTTTCAGCTAACCAATCAAAAGTTGAATCTTTGCAGAGGGGAATGAAGAAAGTCAAGAACTTCAATTGCTTGACATAATAGGAGAAACACTTGATGAGAATGATGATTTTGGCTCAGAAAAGCAGGGAAGATCCAGAGAGTTTCCAGTTGTAAAACTAGACCTCATTCGAGTGGCTACACAAAATTTTTCTGAAGAAAACAAGCTCGGAGAAGGTGGATTTGGTCCTGTGTACAAGGTAACAATTCTTATTATTTATCATAACCTAGGAAGTCCTTAAGTCTTAGTCTAGTGACTAGTGAATCTAGTTCCTAGAAGGAGTCAATTTTCCATGAATTTTGGGTTATTTAGTGTTGTGTACAACACTCCAGGGTACTCTAGCCAATGGCATAACAATTGCAATCAAAAGGCTGTCTAGAACGTCCGGTCAGGGACTGAAAGAGTTCAAGAATGAAGTTGTCTTAATAGCCAGATTACAACACAGAAATCTCGTGAGGCTCTTGGGTTGCTGTTTAGAGGGAAATGAAGCATTGCTTATTTATGAGTTTATGCCCAACAAAAGCCTGGACTTGTTGCTCTTCGGTTTGACTTTTACTTATTTCGCATATTGGTATATTACAAAGAAGCAATTAATTCACTAACTTCATACTTCCTTTTTCTAGATTCAAGAAAAAATGAGATTCTGGATTGGAGACAACGTCTCCACATTATTAAAGGAATAGCAAAGGGCATTCTGTATCTACACGAGGACTCTCGACTAAGAATCATTCATAGGGACCTAAAATCTAGCAATGTTTTACTGGACAAAGATATGAACCCCAAGATATCAGACTTTGGAATGGCAAAGATGTTTAGCGGAAATCAACAAGAAGCCAATACAAATAGAGTTGTTGGAACCTAGTAAGATGATGCAAAAAAAAATATGTTGGTACTATATTTTAAAACAACATTGTACTGTAAGATTGATGCTAAGAACCATTTTTTACTTCTGCCATTTTTACAGTGGATATATGGCCCCTGAGTATGCTATGGAGGGACTTTTTTCTACTAAATCAGATGTTTTCAGCTTTGGTGTTCTGTTGCTTGAGATAGTAAGTGGAAGGAAGAACAATAGCTATGTTTCCGAATATGGCCAGAGTCTCCTTAATTTTGTAAGTGTATTTCTTCTCCATTTTTTGTTTTTGCTGATGTCAATCTCAACTTGCATGAAGCATAGTAAAACTATCTTGAAAATATAGGCGTGGAAATTGTGGCGTGAAGGGCATGGATTAGAGCTGATGGATCCTTGCTTATCGCAGTCTTGTGTGACAACTGAGATAACAAAATGCATCCATCTCGGATTACTCTGCGTTCAACAAGATCCAGCAGATAGACCTACCATGTCCTGTGTAGCTTTTATGCTGGAAAATGACACTCAAACACTTCCACAACCATCACAACCTGCATTTTCTATTGGAAGAAGTACCGCTGAGCCTCGATCTAATGATCAATTGTGTTCCGTTAACGAGGTCACTTTATCAATTCTATCACCCCGATGACCATTAACAAGGGTCTTCAATTCTTCCAGAGGGGGTTGTTTAGAGTATATAATAACACATTTTGGGTATTACACTGAATAAACTTTTGTTTCCAATCATAGCTAATTCTTGTATTGTTGTTTCACATTTGATTTTGTATGTAATAGTAGAAGAATTGTACTACTCCATTCACTATTCTGTAATTATGGTAAGCCAATTTATACTAGTCTTTGTTTTCCCATATATTCACACGATTTCAGGTAACTTAGTAGTTTTTTCTTTCTCCAACAAATGTCGCAACTTGAATGCAGTTGCCTTAACTCAAGCTACATTTCCTTGGACAAACATGTCACCTGAGAAAACTGATTATGAAGAAGAAGATTGGGGAAAGTTTTTCTTAGCTGAGACTCGAATAATAGACTGTAGATGCCGTGACTTCCATGAATAGACTGTAGACGCCACGACTTCCATGAATATACAGGACGTGGATCATATAAATCCAAATTTTCCAATTTCCAAAAATACAATGATCGTGATGTCATTATAACAACAGATAATACAATTTATCACGCTGGATGATGGTTAATTGCTGAATGGGTGAGTGTTTGTGTAATTAGATTTTAATGTAGGCAAATACGAGAGATGAGGTAATATTTAATTACCAAATACATAAGTGATCCACATTAAAGTCTGTTAAAAAGGAGATGTGAGCCAAAAGGTCAAAAAAAATTAAAGGATAACAAAAGTAAGTTTGAAACCAAAAAGATAAATAATCTCCTTCTAAGGCGCATTGAGAAGAGGTGTCTTTTTTTATAACAGTTTAGCATGTCTAAATCCTCAAAACCGAACCGAAGATAAATAACCCTTCTTGAAAGTCCTAATTATATGGAACACATAGTATCAAAGTCAAGTCATCCTAGCCCAAAAAGTTCATTTGAGAATTTTCACAAACACATAGTATACTATACAATTTTTCCACCTGTCAACTACCCCAATGAAAAACATATACTAGATAATAAATATTTTGTTATGATCTCAACTAAACTGATAAAATGTTGCCGTTAAGAGTCGAAGTCCGGAAGGAGTATAAGTCTTAACTGAGTAAATAAAAGAATGAAGGGCCAAGATTTATTTCAGTTAATTAAGCTCAAGGGACGAGATCGTGCCACGTGGACAGATGGTTATATATACACATCACAGAAGAGAGAGAAGGCTAACTGAAATCTGGTAATTCTCAACCCTTTCCTCGTGCTCTTTTCTCCCTCTCAAGTTCTCTGCTCATCTCATCTCAATCTGATTCTTTCCTCTCTTCTTCTTCTTCTGCAGATCAATTCTTGAATGGAGCTCACTATTAATCTCATTTCTTTTACTAGTTAGAATTTCCCTGTTGGTTTGAGTACCATTTCTCTGTTTTTGATAAATAACAGAAAATTCCCAAAAAAATGTTGAGTTGATTGTTTAATTTCTATATTTGAATTTTGGTCTCGGTTGAGATCATAACAATTGGTATCAGAGCATCGATTGTGCGACCTGTGGGTAAGAAATGGCAGAAGGGACTCGCTGGAAAGTAACTGAGGACAAGCTAACTCGTCATGAAGAAATTTTGACGGATCTGCTGAGTTCTCAACAAGAGGCACGAAATACACAAATTGGAATTCAAGGCACATTAGAGCTTATTCTAGAAAGGCTGGGTGCGTTAGAAAGAGCTCCTGCTGGTCAGAACATTGGAGGAGGTTTACTTCCTATTCCAGCTCAGGATAACAGAAACCGACCCCAACAGACTCCTATCCTTCCACCAAGATGGGAATTGCCCTCTTTTGAGGGTCAGGAACCTAAGGTATGGATTCGAAAATGCGAGAAGTACTTTGTTCAATATAAAATACTTGACGAACAGAAGGTGGAATCTGCTGTTTTTTATTTGAATGGATTGGCTGAGGTATGGTATTATTCGTTGGTGTTGAGTAGAGGGTTAGTGACTTGGATCGAGTTCAAGGAGGAACTGATCAGTCGTTTTGGTGAAATACTAGTGGAAGATGTGGTTGAGGAATTCAACAAATTGAGCCAAGTAGGTTCCGTTGATGAATTCCTTGGGAAATTTGAGGACCTTAAGGCTCAGATGCTCATTCGAAACCCTGCACTAAATGAAGCTCATTTCCTGTCAAGCTTCATAGGAGCGTTGAAAGAAGAAATCAGGTTCGCTGTTAAGCTGTTTAAACCTACTACATTGAAGATAGCCATTGAAAAGGCTAGGATGCAGGAGTTAGCTATTGAAGCTGCTCAAAGGAGGAATAAGACAAGTACCAGATCCACTCAACCTGTGACTAATACGGTTGTTAACAAAGGGCCTGCTAACCCTGCTGTTAAGAACACAACATTTCGACTCAGTCCGGAGGTGTATGAGCATAGGAAAATCAATCATTTGTGCTTCAGGTGTGGAGAGAAGTATGGGCCTGGTCATGTCTGTAAAAGGAGGCAATTAAATTGTTTGATAGGGGAAGCAGAGGCTGAGATTGATATGAGTGAAATTATTACACCCCAGGAAGCAGATGAACCACCTGATGTGATGATAGAAGGAGTAGTAGAACAAGAGATTCAACAAGCTGTCTGTCTGAATGCCTTGACAGGTCATAATCAAGGTGAAAACACTATTTTAGTGGGTGGTACTGTGAAGAAGAGGCAACTTACTATATTGATTGATTCAGGTAGCACTCATAGTTTCATAGATGAACACACCGTCCATGCTACTGGACATGAATCAAGCCATTGCCCTCCTGTGAGAGTGACTGTGGCTGATGGCAACTATGTGATGTGCACATCCCATTGCAAGGGTTTTTCATGGAAAATGCAGGGGAGAACATTTATGGAAGACCTACTCATCATTCCTTTAGGAGGTTGTGATTTGGTACTTGGTAATGACTGGATGAAAAAGCACAACCCCACCAAGTTTGATCATGAAAGAAGATGTGTCATTATTGGAAGGAAGCCGAATAAACTAGTTTTGCCGGCTCTAGTAGAAGGTAGTTTGAAGATGCTCACCAGTGGTTCCATGAGCCGAATGCTGAAGAAAGGACATGCTCTTATCGCTCACATGTTCATGATGAGCATGATACCAAATGCAAGTGAAGACCCTACTGATGCTGCAGTACAAGAGGTGATAGATCAGTATGCTGAGGTGTTTGCTGAGCCTAAATCCCTACCACCTGTGAGATCATTCGATCATGCCATTCCACTAAAGCCTGGGGCTATGCCAGTTAGTCTGAGACCCTATAGATATAATTACAACCAGAAAGATGAGTTGGAGAAACAAGTAAAAGAGATGCTCACCAGTGGAGTTATTCAGCCTAGTCAATCTCCATTCTCTTCACCAGCCTTACTAGTCAAGAAGAAAGACGGTACTTGGAGATTCTGTGTTGATTATAGGGGCCTTAATGACATCACTATTAAGGATAAGTACCCTATTCCTATAGTGGATGATCTCTTAGATGAGTTGTGTGGTGCAGTCATTTTCTCCAAGGTCGATCTCCGGGCAGGCTACCATCAAATAAGGATGAAAAGGGAGGATGTGTTCAAAACTGCTTTCAGGACTCATGCAGGACATTATGAGTTTAAGGTAATGCCATTTGGCCTTACCAATGCCCCAGCTACTTTCCAAGCCCTTATGAACCAGGTTTTCCAACCTTTTTTGCGAAAATTTGTCTTGGTATTCTTTGATGATATACTTGTATATAGCCTTACAGTAAATGATCATGTGCAACACTTGAGGGTTGTGTTTGAGACCCTCAAGAACCATTCACTCTATGCTAAGAGATCAAAGTGTTCGTTTGGCCAATCACAAGTGGAGTACTTGGGGCATGTTATTACCAAGGAAGGTGTAGCTACTGATCCTCACAAAATTAAAGCCATGGTTGAGTGGCCTAGACCAAAAACACTCAAAGCTCTCAGAGGATTCCTTGGTCTTACTGGCTACTACAGAAAGTATGTTGTTCATTATGGTACTATCAGCAGGCCCCTCACTGATTTGCTAAAGAAGGATGCCTTCAAATGGAATCCAGAGGCTGAACTAGCATTTGCAGCCCTTAAAACAGCTATGAGCACCACACTTGTGCTTGCACTTCCTGACTATTCGCAGGAGTTTGTTGTTGAAACTGATGCCAACCATGGAGGTATTGGTGCAGTACTTATGCAAAAGGGAAGACCAATTGCTTACTTTAGTAAGGTGTTAGCACCCAAGCACAGAGGCAAGTCAATTTATGAGAATGAGTACATAGCCTTGCTAAGTGCCGTGGATAAGTGGAGACACTATCTCCAGTTCAAGCATTTTGTTGTGAGGACTGACCACCACAGCTTAAAGTATTTACTGGAACAAAAGGTAACCTCGGCTATTCAGCAAAAAGGTTTAACCAAGCTGTTGGGACTTGATTACGAGGTTCAATACAAAAGAGGTGCAGAAAATAGAGTTGCTGATGCCTTGTCAAGGCAGCAGGATGGGCTAGATCCTTTGGATGATCAAGCTATGGGGAAATTGATGGCTATAAGCAGCTGCACTCCAACTTGGATACAAGAGATTATTGGGAGCTATCAAGAGGATACTCATGTCCATGACATTCTTACACTACTGTCAGTAGACTCTCATGGGCCCAGTTTATGGCACTATTCATCTGGAATACTAAAGAAGAAGGGCAAGGTATATGTGGGATCTCATGGAACACTCAGGCAACAACTCATTTCCTCTTTCCATGACACTCCCCTTGGTGGTCATTCTGGTCAGTTAGGTACATTGAAAAGGCTATCACAACTTTTCTATTGGCCAAAGATGAAACTTATGGTGAATAATTATGTGTCGAGTTGTGATGTATGCCACAGGAATAAGGATGATAATGCAGCATATCCAGGGTTGTTGCAACCCTTACCTGTTCCAGATCAAGCATGGTGCCACATCAGCATGGACTTTGTGGAAGGTCTTCCCAAGTCTAAATCGAAAGATGTCATATTAGTGGTGATTGACAGATTTACTAAGTATGCCCACTTCATAGCACTATCGCATCCCTATACCGCAGCTACTGTTGCTTCCATATTTTGGAAGAGGATACATAGCCTACATGGCACTCCTGAGTCTATTGTGACGGATAGGGACAAGGTGTTCGTGAGTAACTTTTGGAGAGCTTTATTCAACTTACTCGGCATTCAACTCCATTATAGCTCTGCCTATCACCCACAAAGTGATGGCCAAACAGAAAGGGTTAACAGATGTTTGGAAAACTACTTAAGATGCATGGTGGCAAGCAGACCTAACCAGTGGAAACAATGGTTGTCAGCAGCTGAATGGTGGTATAATACTAATTTCCATACAGGGTTGAAGTGTACCCCTTTTGAAGCTCTTTATGGGTATACACCCCCTCAACTGTGTATAGGACCTCTATTGGAAAATGTGGTGCAAGCTGCTGAAGATGTGATCATGCAGAGGCAGCAATTTTTGCAATTACTTAAGGATAATTTACATGCAGCTCAAGCCAGGATGAAGTTCTTTGCTGATAATAGAAGAACTGATAGAGAGTTTGCAGTGGGAGATTCAGTATACTTGAAGTTGCAACCATACAGACAAACATCATTAGCACTAAGGAGGAACCTTAAGCTCAGCTCTAAATACTATGGTCCCTATCTGGTTATTGCTAGAATTGGTAATGTTGCTTACAAACTAGCATTACCACCTGAATCCAAGGTCCACCCTGTCTTCCATGTTTCATTACTCAAAAAGAAAGTGGGCGATCGTGTCGTGGTTCAGTCTACTCTGCCTAACACTGGAGCGGATGGCCAGTTTATAGTGCAACCAGTTGCCATTCTGCAAAGGCAAATGGTTAAGAAAAACAATGTTGCTGCTGTCAAGGTTTTAGTTCAATGGTCAAACCTCCCTCCTGAGGATGCTACATGGGAGGACTACCAACACTTACGCACCACCTTCCCTAATTTTAATCCCAATCCTTGAGGACAAGGATCATTTGAAGGCGGAGGGTATGTTATGATCTCAACTAAACTGATAAAATGTTGCCGTTAAGAGTCGAAGTCCGGAAGGAGTATAAGTCTTAACTGAGTAAATAAAAGAATGAAGGGCCAAGATTTATTTCAGTTAATTAAGCTCAAGGGACGAGATCGTGCCACGTGGACAGATGGTTATATATACACATCACAGAAGAGAGAGAAGGCTAACTGAAATCTGGTAATTCTCAACCCTTTCCTCGTGCTCTTTTCTCCTTCTCAAGTTCTCTGCTCATCTCATCTCAATCTGATTCTTTCCTCTCTTCTTCTTCTTCTGCAGATCAATTCTTGAATGGAGCTCACTATTAATCTCATTTCTTTTACTAGTTAGAATTTCCCTGTTGGTTTGAGTACCATTTCTCTGTTTTTGATAAATAACAGAAAATTCCCAAAAAAGTGTTGAGTTGATTGTTTAATTTCTATATTTGAATTTTGGTCTCGGTTGAGATCATAACATATTTGATCTCTTCATAATCGAAAATAGATGAAAAATCCCTGGAAATCATTCATTCTCCTCTTAAATTGCAATTTTTGGGACAAACCTCCTATGAAATCATTTATGAAAAAATTTGCGTGCACAACTAGAGGTTTGGTTAGACTTCAGAATATTTAATAATATGAGATTAAAAATAGTAAAAGAAATAATGAAAAAAGTAAATATAATCCATATTACTTAGTTGTTATTAGGATATAATTAGGTCAACAAAGAGGTACCCACGTAGAAAAGAATAACTAAAAATTATTCTACTTCTCAATTGCAATGGTATCCAAATTAAAAGGTAAAAAAAATATTTTATTTCTCTTCCAATCTAACAATATATAACCATTGTTTTAGTAGCTTTGTAATAGAGTCGCTCATGAACACATCAAGGAAAAGAGAAACTGAGACATGTGTAAACTAAAATATACCTCTATAAATTTAGCAAGAAAAGAAATACTACAAAGAATTTATAAAAGCATATATACTATTATTACTACGTGCAACTTTAAGATAGAAAAAAGTACAAATTCTACAAGTTCTTGATTTCTCATTAGCTTTGAAGAAATTTATCACCTAATTGATCACATACATTTAATGCGCTTATTATTGCTTCTTTCCCTAGTGATGCTACTTTCAATCTAGACTTGTTAGACCAATTATTCCTTGGACTTGTTACTATTAAGGGGTCGTTTAGTTAACGTTACGGATTATAATTGTGTAGATATTCGTAATACATGAATAAGTTATAGGGGAACCTATGAATTATTTTAGAGAAAAAGCTCAAAATAGTCTCTTATATTTGGGTCAAGACTCAAAGTTATTCTTGAGTTTTCACAAAAAATAGTAATATCTCTCATTTTGCAATATTTGTGCACTTTTGGTCCTTCCTAAACTTTTGCCTATTTTTTAATATTGATTTTATTCATAATTTATGTATGTAATGTTCAATTGTCTTTTCATATATTTAGTAAAAATAACAACTCCATGTGAGATAGGATGAATACCTTGTTTTGTTTAACAAAAATATTATTACAGCTAAAATCGAGAGGTTCATCACGTCGTTTTCATGTGTAATAGGATAAATTTTTCTTTTTTTGCAACGTCATATGTCAAAGTGTTCTTAATTTAACTTAGCTGTAATAATATTTCTACCGAACAAAACAAGGTGCTCTTCCTTTCACATTTTCTCACATGAACTTATTGTTTCTATTAAATATACAAAAGATGGTTGAACATTCCATAAATAAAATTGTGGACAAAATCAATGTTAAAAAATAGGCAAATATTGCAAATATGAGAGACTATTACTGCTTCATGTGAGAAATGAAGGATGATTTAATCCAAATATAAGGGACTATTTTGGGCTTTTTTCTCTATTATTTTATGCAGGATTAGTTACTCATATTTTAGCTATTCATTTATTAGTTATGTAGGTATTAATTATGCAAATATTATTTATGTAGAAATTACAAGACATAAATTATTATTTAGTAATATTAGTTATGTAGGTATTATTTGTGTATTTAGTTAGGTAGAAATTACAAGACATAAATTATTGTTTATTGAATATTTAATTTGATGGAAAGATTCCAACTCTTTTTTTTTTAAAGAACAAATAATATATATTTTAAAAAAATACACAGAATAATAAAACTTTTTCGAAAGCAGTTTTTTTTTTAATGAGCTTTTTAAAAGTCGTGTTATGACCAAACATTTCTAATAAGAGGCAAGTTTTGTTGGATTGAAAGACCTTGTTGCTTACCATTATAATAAGAATTAATCAGCCAGAAATTTCTGAGTCCAGGTAGTAATTTTTGTATAATTAATTTGAGAAAAAAAATCATACATAGAGGTAAATATGTGATTTTATTATTTTAATCCATGTATAATTCATACCCTCATAACTTATTCCACCTTCTACCTCACAAAAAACTATACATAAATTTCCTCATAAATTATGTGAGTATTAGTTATGTAGAATTACAAAAATACAACCAAACATTATATAAAATTAATACATGAATAACTTTTATTCTATTTACAAACCAAACATGATATAAAATTAATATGAATTACAAAATACAACCGAACATTGTATAAAATTAATAAATGAATAATTTTTACTCTTTTTACAAACCAAACATAATATAAAATTAATACATGAATAACTTTCTAAACATGTATTTGGTAGGAAGGAGGGAAGGAAAATGTTTGTGGAAAAAAAGTTAATGAAAAATAAGTGGGGTCCTTACTTATTTTTTCTTGTATTCGACTTGAAAGATAAGAGGCTTGCTCGAAAAAAAAAAACTTTTTCCTTATTTGCTCAAATAGTAACGAAAAAAAGGTGCGTTGCAGAGTGTGGATGAGAAATCATTTTCCTTATTTTCGAAGAACTTATATCTCTATTAAACCATCAGAGAAATAGAGTTTTCTTGTAGTTTCGAGCAGAGTTATCTTCTGCTCCTATCATTTTGATTACTTTAGACATAATTCACACAGCAAGTTACTTTAGTAAAGAATGGCATCAGTTCAGGTTTTATGTTTGTGCAGTACCAAAACATTAACACTAATTTTGTTGCTCCATTCACTGCTTGTGTGTGTCAAAGCACATATGAGGCCCTTACACCACTCTTGTTAGATGATCGGTAATTATACAGAAGGAAGCAGATTCCAATAAAATCTTAACTTATTGCTGTACAGATCACTACACAATAATGTTGGCAATAACATCTATATAAATGCCAGTGAAGGAGAAGACCCTGATAAAGTTTATGGAGGAGTTAATATCTCAAAAGGTCATTGAACTATGAGAATTTAACTAGCAAAGTCATTGAACTTTGTTTTGTTTCAATAAAATCACTCAACTTAACATTTTTATCTTAAAAAATCACTCAACTATATTTATCATGAAAATAAATTTAACATAATAAAATAAATTATTTTTTATTTCATATAAACATAGACTTCACGAATAAACAATTTTTTTTAAAAAAAAAAAACTAAAAATGGTGCGGATTTTGACCCTTTTTTTATAAAAAAAAAATATTGCAAAATAAAAAATAATGTCAAAAATGGTGACTTTTAGATTCGTTATTTCTCTGTGGATTGTTCCAGTTCGGTGAGTTCCACTGGAGGTTTACACTTTCTTTCTAGTTTCTCGGTGTAAAAATTATATTTTGAGTAAATGGGAATTGTTGGAAGAAATTTAAAATTATTCAAAATGTATTAGAAATAACATCTCAATGAGAGGAGGTGCTTGAAAATGAAAATGGTGTAGATTCAATTTTTTCAAAAAATAAAATAAAATTGTAAAATAAAAAATAATATGGGAAATTTTAAATTTTATTTATTTGTGGGGTCTATGATTACATGGAATAAAAAATAATTTAATTTGCCATGTCAAATTTGATTTTATGATAAATGTAGTTTAATGATTTTAGAAGATAAAAGTGTTGAGTTGAATGATTTTAGTGATACAAAATAAACTTGAGTGACTTTGCTAGATAATTTCTCATAGTTCAGTGACCTTTTAAGATATTCACTCATTTATGGAGTATTCTTCTGTAGAGGAGACATTGCACCTAAAAACTGCCAAAACTACATAGACATGGCAAGGGAGGGGATCAAACGCGAATGTCCGCTCAACAAACAGGCAATTATATGGTATGATCAGTGTTTGGTCTGCTATTCTAATATACCTAATTTCGCGTCCATGTTAGACACCTCGGTTTCCAAGATCATATATAACAAACAAAATGTTTCATAGCCAGAACAATTTATGGGGCATTTGAGTGCAGTGTTTTATAATCTTGCCATTCAAGCTATTACCATCAATCCCAATCTTAAATATGCTGAAAGTAAATCGTTTCAAGGATTGTATGGCATAGTGCAGTGTCTACCTGATTTGTCAGCAGTAGATTTTTTTCACTTGCCTGAAAACTGTTTTTTCTCGAATCAGTAACCTCTATCTGTCTGATACCGAAAGAGTACCAATTGGAGCCAGAGTTATACTTCCTAGCTGCAATTTAAGGTACGAGCTAGATTCATTGTTGACCAGCCAGGGGAACAAATACGAAGGTAAAGATGCGATTCTCTCTTCTATTTAGTCGCTCAATATAATCCACCTTGGGAGGCACCCAAAGATACGGTCTAGCAGTTAATAAAGTGAAATGAAAATTATTATTGCATGTAAATAGCATTGGCCGTTTTAGTACCATCTGGTTCTTTGTATATGTCAGCGTATTTGATACTTGTGTTGGTAGGAGGTACCAATAGACGCATGTCCAAACACAACTATGATTAGTGTGCATTTATCAACTTGTAGATAAGATCGTCACACACACTTAAATATTTCACAGGGTAATGGTTGAATTCAGAATTCGATTGACCAACTATTTTTTTTTCAGGCAAAAATACTTAAAAGAGAAAGCTTATTAGTATCATTATATGTGTTATACGAGCACTTTTGGCTATTTTACTGGCAAGAACTTGCATTTACTTTGTAATAAGAAGTATAGAGAAAGGTAAAAGAGATATTGGTGTTTTGAATTTAAAAAAATAATAATTGTAGTTTCAGCTAACCAATCAAAAGTTGAATCTTTGCAGAGAGGAAAGAAAAGAGTCAAGAAATTCAATTGCTTGACATGATGGGAGAACCACTTGATGAGAATGATGATTTTAGCTCAGAAAAGCAGGGGAGATCCAGAGAGTTTCCAGTTGTAAACTAGACCTCATTTGAGCGGCTACACAAAAAATTTCTGAAGAAAACAAGCTCGGAGAAGGTGGAAATTTGTCCTGTGTACAAGGTAACAATTCCTTTCATTTGTCAATACCAATGATAGTGAATCTAGTTGCTAGAGGAGTTTTATGTTGTGTAAAACATTCCAGGGTACACTATCCAATGTCATAGCAATTGCAAGCAAGAGGCTGGCTAGAACGTCCAGTCAGGGACTGAAAGAGTTCAAGAATGAAGTTGTCTTAATAGCCAGATTACAACACAGAAATCTCGTGAGGCTCTTGGGTTGCTGCTTAGAGGGAAATGAAGCATTGCTTATTTATGAGTTCATACCCAACAAAAGCCTGGACTTCTTGCTCTTCGGTTTGACTTTTACTTATTTCACATATTAGTACATTACAAAGAAGCAATTAATTCACTAACTTCATACATACTTTCTTTTTCTAGATTCAAGAGAAAATGAGATTCTGGATTGGAGACAATGTCTCCACATTATTAAAGGAATAGCAAAGGGCATTCTGTATCTACACGAGGATTCTCGACTAAGAATCATTCATAGGGACCTGAAAGCTAGCAATGTTTTACTGGACAAAGATATGAACCCCAAGATATCTGACTTTGGAATGGCAAAGATGTTTAGCGGAAATCAACAAGAAGCCAATACAAATAGAGTTGTTGGGACCTAGTAAGTTGATGCAAAAATGCAAAAATCTGTTGGTACTATTTAAAACAACGTTGTACTGTAAGATTGATGCTAAGAATCATTTTTTACTTTTGCCATTTTTACAGTGGATATATGGCTCCTGAGTATGCTATGGAGGGACTTTTTTCTACTAAATCAGATGTTTTCAGTTTTGGTGTTCTGTTGCTTGAGATAGTAAGTGGAAGGAGGAACAATAGCTATGTTTACAAATATGGTCAGAGTCTCCTTAATTTTGTAAGTGTACTTCTTCTCCATTTTTGTTTTTGCTTATGTCAATCTCAACTTGCATAAAGCATCCTAAAACTATCTTGAAAACATAGGCGTGGAAATTGTGGCGTGAAGGGCATGAATTAGAGCTGATGGACCCTTGCTTATCGCAGTCTTGTGTGACAGCTGAGATAACAAAATGCATCCATCTCAGATTATTCTGCGTTCAACAAGATCCAGCAGATAGACCTACCATGTCCTCTGTAGTTATAATGCTGGAAAACGATACTCAAACACTTCCACATTAACCATCACAACCTGCATTTTCTATTGGGCGAATTATCATGAGATCTGCTGATCTAATGATCAACTGTGTTCCGTTAACGAGGTCACTCTATCAATTCTATCACCCCGATAACCATTATAGGGTCTTCAATTCTTCCAGAAGGAGATTCGTTCAGTTTGCAGACAAGTTATTGCAGAGATTATCATACAAAGATTAATAACTCACACTATTTAATGTGTGTACATTTCCTGCTGGGTGTTTTGTTCATACTACAATACTAAAAGGGATATGCGCGTATATATATATATAATAACACATTGGGATTTAAACTGTATAAACTTTTGTAATCTGGTTATAGCTAATTATTATATTGTAGTTCCACATTGGATTTGGTAGGTAATAAAAGGATTGTACTAGTTTTAACTATTCTGTAATTATTATTATTTATTTTTGGTTTTTTATCAGGTGTTCGATATTCACATTGGAGCCTGACAACTTCGAATTCGCTCCGGAAAGTCTCACAGTTGGGGTAAAGCGCTCTCTAACAAAGACGACTAATTGTTATGGTGACCAATTTATACTAACATTAGTTTTTCCATTGGATTCGAAAGAATAAAAGCATCCTACAAAAGCTTACAATTGGAAATAATAAATGTTGTGTCGTAATTTGACTATCTCTAGAAAAATCACTTCTTTTTGAAATGTTCTAAGTATAAAACAATTTGAGAAAAATACTTAGAAAAGGAGTCGCCACTTAATTTTTTAAAGAAATTAAGAAAACTTATAATTTTCAAAAGATTTAAACAGAAAAATCATTTGAAAATACTAAAGAGGGTTTGGGGTTCAATTTACACTTCGAGAAAGGTTTAAGCATTCGAAGTGTCCACTAACATACGATTGACCTGCGATTTGACTAAAATATATTTGACTATTTTTAGGAAAAATATGATTTAACAAAAAAAAATAATAATAATAATAATAATTTACAATATTTGATTAGCTTTGAGAGAATGATTAAATAAATGACGCATTTTTTATTTATTTATTTATTTATATTTATTAGAGAAAAGGATCCAAAATGAAACATTTGAATTAAATTGCAAGTGATTAGAATATTAATAAAACTTAGACTAATTAGAATTTATTTAATTCATTTTAAAATAATAATTTAAATCAATTTATTAAATTAATTGAAGAACAAAAGTTTTAACTAACCTTTTTCAGAAAATGACTAAGTAAATGTTATATATTTTTTAATTAATTGAAAAGGGTTTTGACTAACATTTTTTAAAGTTTATTTGAGAAAAATACTTTAACTTAACAACTTAAAAAAATAAGATGTGATCAAGTGAAGCGGCCTTAAAACATATCTTTTTAAGCTCAAAGATTTAACTTAATTAAAATATAAAATTCGATCAATATTTGATTAATAAGTGAGCACAACAAGTGAAATGTATTAAAATAAACCAACACAAAGAG
>JAJOON010027969.1:0-19475 GCA_029582645.1 Solanum megistacrolobum
GTAGGGTCGGAATGTTATGTTGTACTCCAATCTTTCAAGATTTTGATTTTTTAGTGTAGGGCCGCTTCAGTTGTCGAATTGGACCATCAACTATTAATCTTCAAAGTGTTAAGTTTGGAAGCCATGAAAGTGAAAGGGGAGAAGAAGAAAGTGAAAAGGTAAAGTAACTTTTTATAAAGTGTAAGATTTTCTTCCACTTTATAAAGTGTAAGAAAAAGTTCCACTTTACAAAGTGTAAGAAAAACTTACACTTTATAAAGTGTAAGAAATAGTTCCATTTTATAAAGTGTAGGAAATAGTTCCGTTATATATTAAAAATATACACATTATGAGACTAACGGAAAACGTTTAGAATATTAGATAAAGTGGAATTTTTTCTTCCACTAAGCTTATTTTAGTTACTTACTAAAGTAATGACTTATTTTGGTCATTTTTATGTTTTTGTGGCTTATTTAGGTTCCCAACCCACCAAAAGATGTGTTACTTTTCTGATACGCTACCTAATAACGCCGTTTGATATTTAACTATCCAACTTGTTCGAAATATCTATTAAATTGGATTCATCCATAAGATATGTTAATTAGCCCTTAGCTAGGTGTTCATTAGCTTGCATTGTCCTCTTGATCTTTAATCCTGACATTTAGGGGTTGTTTGGTAGTTGAATAAAATAAAGTTATTTATCTATTAATTCTCGTATAACTTAATTATATGACGTTTGCTAGATAGAAAATACGTTATTCATGTATAAAATTAAGAAAAAATATTACCTAACTATACATCTTTTTTTTTTTTTACTATATTATCTAAAATTACCTACCATTTGAAAAAATGACAAGAATCATACTCTCTCCTATTCTCGAATAAATCACTTTATGCGATGTATAGGTCAGATACATCACTTTACACGATGTATCAAGATGTAGGCGACGTATCGAGGCATTGAGTAAATCGGGACGCGATGTATTAAGACGTTTTGGGATGTATTCGAATTCCACCAAATTTAAGAGATTTTTGTAATTTAAAAAAGAGTAGAAATATGATGTAGTTAGCTCTTACCACTATAAATTTGTGTAAAATTTCCTAAAATTAATAAGATGTTTGGTTGAAAATTTAAAAATTGACATAACTAATATAGGTATAAAATAAGGAAATTTATATGTTATTTTATGCGGAATAAAATACTAGAATAATAATATGATCAAAGGAGCAACTGTGGGGTCCATCAACATTTAAAGAAAAAAAATCAAGATGGTACTACGAGGCTCCATCAAATTGGTGACACATAAGATGGTGAGTCCCATTTCCTTTCTTTTTCAAATGATTGTATATGTAAATGAACAAGAGAGATAATATATATATATATATATATATATATATAAATGACTAATTCTTATAGTTTCCTTCTGAAAAAGAAAATCATGACAATTAAAGATATACAGAGAGTATTTTGTTTAAATTGACTAACAAATACAATCCTTCTTCTTGGTACACAAAATTACATACTTTTATTTAAAACAATTAAATGAAGTTTAAACGTAAAATGCCAATATACATATGTAACCCACCTAACTTTAACAACCAATGTTCAGACATATACAGTATAGTGAGGTCCAAGGAAACAATAATTAACCAAGGAAAAAAGAACAAAATATTAGTTATGTGGTGATTGTCTCCTTTAGTTTATGTGGTGAAGCTTTTCTGAATATATGTGATTATATTATATTACATATATCTACACTCAATTTCCAATTTCTCATAATTGCTAAATTAAAAAAATGGAGTTCCATTGGTATTCTGTTGTTGTTCCTCTGTTTGTCTTCATTTTTTTTCTTCATAACTGCTTATTTAACACTTTTAATAATACTAACAAAAAATTACCACCATCTCCAAGAAAGCTCCCAATCATAGGAAATTTGCATCAACTTGGGTTGCATCCTCACCGTTCTCTCCATGAACTATCAAAAAGATATGGTGCAGTCATGCTACTTCACTTGGGCAGTAAGCCAGTTCTTGTTGCTTCCTCTGTCGATGTTGTTCGCGATATCTTGAAAACTCATGATCTCGTATGGTCAACCAGACCAAAATCTAGCATCGTTGATGGACTCCTTTATGGATCCAAAGGCGTGGCGTTTAGTAATTATAGTGAATACTGGAGACAGATTAGAAGTGTTACGGTGCTTCACCTTCTCAGCAACAAAAGAGTCCAATCTTTTCGTGATATCAGAGAAGAAGAAACATCGAACATGATTGAAAACATCAGGCAAGGTGGTGATTCTTCGAATTCAGTGATAGATATGAGAGATGTTTTAAGTTGTATGACTAATAACATAATCAGCAGAGTGACCATAGGAAGGACATACAATGAAGGGGAAAGTGGAATAGCTGTTAAGGCTCTCTTACAAGAACTTCTTGCACTTTTAGGTACTTTTAACATTGGTGAGTATATTCCGTGGCTTAAATGGGTCAATAAAATTAATGGTCTGGACAACAGAGTGAAGAAAGTAGCTAAAGATTTGGATGCATTTCTAGACAGCGTGATTGAAGAACATGTGATTAGAAACATCAAAGGAGAATATAGTGCGGGTGAAGCTAAAGATTTCGTGGATGTTTTGCTGGAAATTCAGAATGGAAATGAAACCGGCTTTCCTCTTCAAAGGGATTCATTGAAAGCTATTCTCTTGGTAATTTATTACCATCTCTCTTACTGTTACTTATTCCCTCCTTGGTATGTCTTGTTTTAATTTTTGTTTTAAGCACTCGGATATAATTCGTACAAATATACTGATTCATAGTTCAAATTTTAAAACTTGGGACTAAAATTTTTATAATGGGAACACTTTGGCAATCTAGTTTACCAACATGGCTTAAGTATATACTTCCTAGTACCTATATACTTCAATTGTATATCTGTGTATAGGTATATATCATATATGTATATTTTGTATAATGTATCTACTATATATACACTACTTACATATCTTGTAATTTTCCCTATTACTTTGCCAATTAGTTTGAATTCTATAACCTCTTTGATTTATTGATCCACCCGGAGTAATAATGGAGCTCATAAAGTTGTTTTTAATTATGTGTGTTTCTGTTAATGCAAAGGACTCGTTTATTGCTGGTGTGGATTCAATATATACAACTTTAGAGTGGATAATGATAGAACTTTTGAGGAATCCAAGAGCCATGGAGAAATTACAAAATGAAGTGAGAGGATTAGCCCAAGGGAAAGCAGAGATAACAGAGGACGACTTAGGAAATATGCAATATCTGAAAGCAGTGATCAAAGAGACTCTCAGGCTTAATCCACCGTTTCCAATACCAGTTCCTCGAGAATCAATGGAAGACGTAAAATTACTAGACTATGACATACCTGCTAAAACTCAAGTCCTTATTAATGTTTGGGCAATGGGAAGAGACCCATTGTCATGGGATGATCCAGAGGAATACCGACCTCAGAGATTCTTGAATAGTGATATTGATTTCAGAGGACTAAACTTTGAGTTGATTCCATTCGGAGCTGGCAGGAGGGGTTGCCCGGGAATTCCTTTTGCTAGTGTGATAATTGAGCTAGCATTAGCAAGGCTTGTGCACAAATTCAATTTTGCATTACCACAAGGAATGAAAAAGGAGGATTTGGATATGAGTGAATGCACTGGCATCTCCATTCGCAGGAAATTGCCTTTACTAGCAGTGGCAACTCCGTGCGGTATTTAGTTTTTTTCTTTCAATTTCTTATAATGTCATAAAATATACTAGTAAATAAGTATATATGTAATAAGTACTAAACTATTAAATAGTTAATAATTTGAAACCCATTGAAATGGGCAGTGGAAGAGAATTTCAGAATTCACTGTATGTAAGAAGTGTACTGGTTGACTCCTTTTTTCTTGGGTGTTTTGTATATCTCTTTTATGTTCTCGAATGCAAACGACCCCTTAGTTGATGATTAGGGTTTACAAGAGCTAAATAAACTTTGCATTCTCTAGAGAGAAACACGCTCTGCCTCTCCTAAAGATATCTAGGTCGTGGAAACATGTGAATATTACAGAGCCATAGAGTTGTAGTGAAAAAAAAAAAAAAAAAGTCAAGAAATAAGAGGACCAAACCCAGCTGTGGCATGTCAAGGAAATAATAGTCATGTGCTAAAATACTTTGCTTATGAAGATTGTTCTTCTTGCCTAGCAAACCAAATTTGTGGAATTATACTAGTAAAGCTTGCATAAAAATTACTACATGCCCCATGGTACTATCAAATAATGGTCCAAGGAAACAATAATGAACCAAGAAAAATATGATTTTTTTTATATATATTACATTTGCCTATACTCAATTCTCCAAATTGCTACATAAGAAAATGGAGCTTCCTTGGTATTCTGTTGTTGTTCCTCTGTTTGTTTTCATTTTCTTTCTTCATAACTGCTTTACTACTTCCAATAATAATAAAAAAATACCACCATCTCCAACAAAGCTCCCAATCATTGGAAATCTGCATCAGCTTGGTTCGCATCCTCACCGTTCTCTCCATAAACTATCCAAAAAATATAGTCCAGTCATGCTACTTCACTTGGGCAGTAAGCCAGTGATTGTTGTTTCTTCTGCTGAAGTTGCTCGTGATATCATGAAAACTCACGATCTCGTATGGTCAAACAGACCTAAATCAAGCATCGCTGATGAACTCCTTTATGGCTCTACAGACATGACATTTAGTCCCTATGGTGAATACTGGAGACAAATTAGAAGCATCGCTGTGCTTCACCTTCTCAGCAACAAAAGAGTTCAATCTTATCGTCATGTGAGAGAAGAAGAAACATCAAACATGATTGAAAAAATCAGGCAAGAGTGTGATTCAGTGATAGATATGAGAGATGTTTTAAGTTGTATGACTAATAACATAATCAGCAGAGTGAACATAGGAAGGACATACTATGAAGGGGAAAGTGGGATAGCTGTTAAGGCTCTCGAAGAAGAAATTCTTGAACTTCTTGGTACTTTTAACGTTGGGGATTATATTTCATGGCTTAAATGGGTTAATAAAATTAATGGTCTGGACACTAGAGTGAAGAAAGTAGCAAAAGATATGGATGAATTTCTAGAGAGCGTGATTGAAGAACGCGTCATAAGGAGCAAGAAAGCAGAATATAGTGAGGGTAAAGCTAAAGATTTTGTGGGCTTTTTGCTGGAAATTCAGAATGGAAAAGAGACTGGTTTCCCTCTTCAAAGAGATTCATTGAAGGCTCTCCTTTTGGTAATTTTGCATCTCTCTTACTACTCCTTATTCCCTTGGCATGTTATTTTTTTTAAAAAAAAAGAAGATATAGTATATTGCTTCATTGTTCAACTTTAATTAATCCACCTAGAGTAAAAATGGAGCTCATAAACTCATTTTTATTTGTGTTTCTCTTAATGCAAAAAGGACTTATTTATTGCTGGTACGGATTCAATATATACAACTTTAGAGTGGATAATGATAGAGCTTTTGAGGAATCCAAGAGCCATGGAGAAATTACAGAATGAAGTGCGAGAATTAGTCCAAGGAAAAGCAGAGGTAACAGAGGACGACTTAGGAAATATGCAGTATCTCAAAGCAGTGATCAAAGAGTCCCTCAGGCTTAATCCACCGTTTCCACTACTTGTTCCTCGTGAATCAATGGAAGACGTAAAATTACTAGACTATGACATACCTGCTAAAACTGAAGTCCTTATTAATGCTTGGGCAATCGGAAGAGACCCATTGTCATGGGATGATCCAGAGGAGTACCGACCTGAGAGATTCTTGAATAGTAATATTGATTTCAGAGGACTAAACTTTGAGTTGATTCCGTTCGGAGCTGGCAGGAGGGGTTGCCCAGGAATTACTTTTGCTATAATGGTAATAGAGCTAGCATTAGCAAAGATTGTGCACAAATTCAATTTAGCATTACCACAAAGAATGAAAAAGGAGGATTTGGATATGAGTGAATGCACTGGCATCTCCATTCGCAGGAAATTACCTTTACTAGCAGTGGCAACTCCGTGCGCTAGTTAGTTTTTTTCCCTTCCATTTCTTATTATGTCATAAAATATAATAATTTGAAACCCATTGGAAAGGGCATTGCAAGAGAATTTAGAATTCACTGTATGTAAGAAGTGTACTGGTTGACTCCTTTTTTCTTAGGTGTTTTGTATATCTCTTTTATGTCTCGCTCTACTTGTTTTCATTTTCTTTCTCCATAAGTCGTTTGTTACTACCTGAAAAAAGTTATCACCACCAACTTGGGTCGCAACCTAACCGTTCTCTCCATAAACTATCACACCCGTTAGCCATTAGCTTGCAGTGTCCTCCTGATCTTAAGCCCTAACCTTTAGTGTCTAAAGAAGATTTTCCACATTAGTTGGAGTTACAAGAGTTAAATACACTTTGCATTCTCTAGAGAGAAACATGCTCTGCATCCCCTAAAGATATCTAGGTTGTGAAAACATGCAATTACTACAGAGCCATAGGGGTAGAGTTCTAGTAAAATAAAAAAGAAAAAGTCAAAGAAATAATAGTCATGTGCCAAAATACTTTGCTTATGAAGGTTCTTCTTGGCTAGCAAACCAGATATGTGGTAGACAAATTGTGGTTTACTTTTTATTTTGGCACATGACTATTATTTTATGACTTTTTCTTTTTCTTTCTTGGAGGCCAACTTAACTTTACTAATTTTTTTTGGTTCTTATGTTTATAACAACTAAATGAGGTTTAAAAATTAAATGACCATATACATATATAACAAGTAACTCACTATAGCACTCATGAAATGTTCAGGCAAATGCTATCACTGTACCACTATAGAGAGGTTTGACTGTGTCTTTATTTATTATTTTGTGGCCGCACAAATTAACTAGTGGAAATATACATACGGAATAGTAGTAAAGCTTGCATAAAAATTATGATAAAACATATGCATCCATTAGCGATCACTGGACTAGGTCCTTCGATAAAATAATAGTGCAGAAAATAAATAACTCAAAGTAAATCAAGCACAAGGATTTTACATGGAAACCCCTTGCTCAAGGGAGGTGAAAACCACGACTTGTACTCATATGATTTCAACCCAAACTCCATTTCACTCAAAACGGAGCACAACTTCATATTACAACTTCTTATAACCTAGGAATTAAACTTCAAGAACCCAACAAGGCTAACTCTTGCCACCAACTCATATCTCAAAGATAGGAGCGTAAACAAGCAGCAACTTTGTTGCACCCACACATCAACTAACTCTAGTTGACACTCCTAGCCAATTCTACCTAAGTGACATCAAAACAATGATGTAAAGAGGCTTGACTAAAATATAGATGATTTGAGTAACTAACTCTAGTTAATCCGACTCAACCTAAAGACTTAGACAAGCAACAGATCTACTATCATTTATAATTTAGGAGTAGATTTACAATATAAGAACACAAGACACAGCTCAAAAATATAGCAAAAGACGCTTCAGCACTCCATCGGGTCCCTTGTTGAGTATAAGCAGTGTTCTTCCTTGAAGATGGCTTTTTCTTTGTGAGCTTATGAATTTTCAGAATTCACAAACATTGTTTGCCAAAACTTGGCTTGTGTCATTTGAGAAGAAGACTAGTATGAAATGGACACAAACCCTTCGGACAAAGCCATTGGCTGAGTCTGCTGCTACGATAAGACATGCACCAGTCACAACAGAGTTGGTAGTTGTGGCAGTTTTTAGACAGCTATCTTTTTGTTTTTTTTCACGTACGCAGTCTTTCCTCGACAAGATCCCTTGTTAGATCAAAAAGTTTATTAAATCATCAAAACTTCAAAGCAGCTCCAAAATAACATTTTTCCCCTTTTTGGTGATGACAAACTTATTCAACTTCCCTTGTTAGATCCCGAAGTTTGTTAAATCATCAAAACTTCAAATCAGCTCCAAAATAACAAATTACTATATGCCCCATGACACTATCAAATAATGGTCCAAGGAAACAACTGGCAGTAATTAACCAAGAAATAAAAACAAAAAAGTTGTTATGTGGTGCTTGTCTCCTTCAATTTATGTGGTGAAGCTTCTATTAATATAATATGATAAAACATTACATATATCTATACTCAATTCCCAATTTCTCATAATTGCTAAATTAAAAAATGGAGTACCCTTGGTATTCTGTTATTGTTCCTCTGTTTGTTTTCATTTTCTTTCTTCAAAGGTTCTTCTTTACTACTTCCAATAATAACAAAAAATTACCACCATCTCCAAGAAAGCTCCCAATCATAGGGAATTTGCACCAACTTGGGTCGCATCCTCACCGTTCTCTCCATAAATTATCCAAAAAATATGGTCCAGTCATGCTACTTCACTTGGGCAGCAAACCAGTGCTCGTTGCTTCCTCTGTTGATGCTGCTCGCGATATCATGAAAACACACGATCTTGTATGGTCAAGCAGACCTAAATCAAGCATCGCTGATGGACTCCTTTATGGCTCCACAGACGTGCCATTTAGTCCTTATGGTGAATACTGGAGACAAATTAGAAGCATCGCCGTGCTTCACCTACTCAGCAACAAAAGAGTCCATTCTTATCGTGATATCAGAGAAGAAGAAACATCGAACATGATTGAAAAAATCAGGCAAGGTGGTGATTCTTCGAATTCAGTGATAGATATGAGAGATGTTTTAAGTTGTATGACGAATAACATAATCAGCAGAGTGACCACAGGAAGGACATACAATGGAGGGGACAGTGGAATACCTGTTAAGGCTCTTCTAGAAGAGCTTCTTATACTTTTAGGTATATTTAGCATTGGGGATTATATTCCATGGCTTAAATGGGTCGATAAAATCAACGGTCTAGACAGTAGAGTGAAGAAAGTAGCTAAAGATTTGGATGCATTTCTAGAGAGCGCTATTGAAGAAGGCGTGACTAGGAACAAGAAAGCAGAATGCAGTGCGGGTGAAGCTAAAGATTTCGTGGGCGTTTTGCTGGAAATTCAGGATGGAAAGGAGACTGGTTTTCCTCTTCAAAGAGATTCACTGAAAGCTATCCTTTTGGTATCTCTCTTACAACTACTTATTCCATCCTTGGCTTGTCTTGTTTTAATTTTATTTTATTTAAGCATTTTCGTACTGATATATATGTGTTTTTTTTAATGCAAAGGACTCATTTACTGCTGGTACGGATTCAATATATACAACTTTAGAGTGGATAATGACTGAGCTTTTGATGCATCCAAGAGCCATGGAAACATTACAGAATGAAGTGCGAGGATTAGCCCAAGGAAAAGCAGAGGTAACAGAGGACGACTTAGGAAATATGCAGTATCTTAAAGCAGTAATCAAAGAGACACTTCGACTTCATTCACCGTTTCCACTACTAGTTCCTCATGAATCAATGGAAGACGTAAAATTACTAGACTATCACATACCTGCTAAAACTCAAGTCCTTATTAATGCTTGGGCAATTGGAAGAGACGCATTGTCGTGGGATGATCCAGAGGAGTACCAACCTGAGAGATTCTTGAATAGTGATATTGATTTCAGAGGACTAAACTTTGAGTTGATTCCGTTCGGAGCTGGCAGAAGGGGTTGCCCAGGAATTACTTTTGCTATCATGGTAATTGAGGTAGCATTAGCAAAGATTGTGCACAAGTTCAATTTCGCGTTACCAAAAGAAGAAGATTTGGACATGACTGAATGCACTGGCATCACTATTCGAAGAAAATCACCTTTACTAGCAGTGGCAACTCCATGCTCTACTTAGTACGAAACTACTAAGGATCGTTTGGTAGGAGGTATTAATCAAAATAGTCTTTGGATTAAAATTTAGTCCAATAAAAATATTGTTCGGTTACTTTATTTTACTTAATTCATGGACTAGTAATACCTCATAAAAGGTCTTATTTTATCCCTAGAAAAAGGAGGGATAAGTAATTCAAGGTTAAACAATCCTTGGATAAGACCCCTAAATAACTAAACTATCTTCCAATCTTTTTTCCTAAATTTCTTTTGTAATTTAATGTCCTTTATATATATATATATATATATATTGATATAGTTATAGATGATTTTATTTTTAATTCTCCACATCTGTTCAATGTAATTTGATGATTTCACAAACTATTTTTTTTTCTCCATGTTTGATTTGCTATATGGGTTGATACTTTTTTTAGGTTTTTAAAAAAAATGTAGTTCGTCAATGGACCACTTGAACTATTTGTATTTTAAAAAGAGAAAAGAAAAATAAGCTTTGTGTATTTGGACAATTTAAGTAGCCTTAAATCTTTGTTAAGTTTAAGGTATATTTAACCAACAAAAAATTAGAAATACACCGTGTTATCAAAGATCTCCGTAGTGACTCATCACACCTCAAAATTAATAATAATTTATTTTTATATTTTGGTATTTAACTTCTAGTTAAATGAAAGAGAAAAATCCCATAATAATTCAAGGATATAATAGGAAAGAAGTTTTTTGTAAAATTTTAAACTAAACGCAAGATTAGGTGGGAAGCAATGAACCAAACACTTGATAAAAACTAATCTTGCATTACTAAACCCTACATTATATATTAATTCCTGCATTACTAATTTATGCGTTACTAATCACTGCATTATGCATCTCTACGTACCAAATGACCCCTAAAAGTTAATAATTTCAGAATTCACGGTATGTAATAAGTGTACTGGTTGACTCCTTTCTTTTTTTTTTCAGGTGTTCTGTATATTTCTTTTATCTTCTCAAATGCAACACTCCTTATTTTAACATGTTCCATAGATAACATTGATAATTTGATATGCCAAAATTTAAGCTATTCTACACTTATATATATTGGTCCAAAAATATGTGTTGCCATTCGATATTAAACTATATATCCAACTAGCTAGAGCATTTCCACATTCAATTGGTATATAAAAATTTCAAAAGAAGCATGGACAGGGCACTTGAAACAGAGATATGTGCCCTTCTATTTGTACCGTATCGTCTTAACACCCGTTTGGATTGACTTAAAAAAAAAAGTAGTTTTTAAGTCAAAAAATAAAAAGTAGGGTAGACTTACTTTTGGTTTTTTACTTTTTTTTAAAAGTCATTTTAAACTTATTTTAAGTTATTTTTAATCTTGTCAAACACTTCCAAAAGCTAAAAATGACTTGAAAGTAGACTTGATCAACTTTTAAGTCAATCCAAATATGTTGATACTTAATTTCCTCCTAAAAAGGAATAAAATGTTAAATAAAGATAACAGCAAGAAAGGAAGGATTGTGATCATAAATTTTTTAAGAATAAATAGTTTTTTTGTGATCATTTTCATTTTTGTTTGTACATTGATTGCCGGAATAATAATACAGTATTATAAAAATTAGAGGACGAAAAAGAAAGGAAAGAAAAGAAAAGAAAATGTAGTGAACCTTAAAGTTGGAAACAAAATGTGTGGTTAAAGTTCGAATGGTTATCTTTTGTTTGAAATAATGCAAATAATATAATTGTGGTCGATCGTACTCTCCTTAAGTTTGTGTGGTAAAGCTTTACTGAATTAAAATCATCTCCAACGGTATATGAAAATGACGTTTGTTTTCCATTTGGTACGATGATAAATATATTGTTTCCAAATATACACCCAATTCTACATTTCTTCCTGCCCAAAAAAATGGATCTTCCCCCGTATTCTGTTGTTGTTCCTTTCTTTGTTTTCATGATTTTCTTTCTTTATAAGTGCTTCTTTAGTACTACTTCCAATTATCAAAAAAAAGTTACCACCATCTCCAAGAAAGCTCCCAATCATAGGAAATTTGCATCAACTTGGGTCGCATCCTCACCGTTCTCTCCATAAACTATCGAAAAAATATGGTCCAGTCATGCTACTTCACTTTGGCAGTAAGCCAGTGATAGTTGCTTCCTCTGTTGATGCAGCTCGCGATATCATGAAAACCAATGATCTTGTTTGGTCAAACAGACCTAAATGTAAAATGGCTGATAGACTCCTGTATGACTCCAAGGACGTGTCTTTTAGTCCGTATGGTGAATACTGGAGACAACTTAGAAGTGTTACGGTGCTTCATCTTCTGAGCAACAAAAGAGTCCAATCTTATCGTCATGTGAGAGAAGAAGAAACATCAAACATGATTGATGAAATCAGGAAAAGGTGTGATTCAGTGATAGACTTGAGAGATGTTTTATGTTGTATGACTAATAATATAATTAACCGCGTGGCTTTAGGGAGGAAATATAATGATGAGCAAAGTGGAATAGATGCTAAGGCCACTCTAAATATGTTTGTGGAACTTATAGGTACTTTTAACGTAGGGGATTATATTCCATGGCTTGAATGGGTCAATAGAATCACCGGTCTTGACACCAAAGTGGACAAAGTGGCGAAAGAATTGGATACATTTTTGGAGCTCGTGATTGAAGAACACATGCTTAGGAACGAGAAAGGAGAAAATTGCGCTGGTGAAGCTAAAGACTTGGTGGATGTTTTGTTGGAAATTCAGGATGGAAATGAAACTGGCATTCCTCTTCAAAGGGATTCATTGAAAGCTCTTCTTTTGGTAAGAGTCATTAAAATTCAATCATGTATGAATGTTAAAATGGAGTCCACCCTTAGTTTTGTTTCTTTCTAATTATATTATTATGCATAGGATACGTTTTCTGCTGGCACGGATACTATATATACAGCTTTGGAGTGGACTATGACAGAGCTATTGATGCATCCAAGAGCCATGGAAAAATTACAGAATGAAGTGCGAGGATTAGCCCAAGGGAAAGCAGAGGTAACAGAGGATGACTTAGGAAATATGCACTATCTCAAAGCAGTGATCAAAGAGACTTTCAGGCTTCATCCACCGGTTCCACTGCTAGTTCCTCGAGAATCAATGGAAGAAGTAAAATTACTAGGCTATCACATACCTGCAAAAACTCAAGTCATTATTAATGCTTGGACAATTGGAAGAGACCCGTTGTCATGGGATGATCCAGAGGATTACCGGCCAGATAGATTCTTAAATAGTAATATTGATATCAAAGGATTAAACTTTGAGGTGATACCGTTTGGAGCAGGCAGAAGGGGTTGCCCGGGATCTGTTTTTGCTATTGTGGCAATTGAGCTAGCATTAGCAAGGATTGTGCACAAGTTCAATTTAGCATTACCAAAAGGAGAAGAATTGGACATGACTGAATGCACTGGGCTCACTATTCGTAGAAAATCACCTTTGCTAGCATTGGCTACTCCGTACTCTACTTAATTAGTTGATATTTTTGCCATATGAAATAAGTGTATTGGTCTACTCTCTTATTTTAACATGTTTGGCAGATAATATTATTATTTATAACTATGTCAAAAAGATAATCATATGAAATGAATGTATTGGAATATTATTCATTTTTCTTATTACATGGAAATAAATTATATTTACTACTCGTAAAATTTGCATGTAATTAAAAAGTCCAAAATTTACCTCATTAATCTCAAAGTCCCATAATACTTGTCAAGAACATTTGTTTGCCAAGTAATTTTAGCCCTCTCCCTTATATCTTGACTTTTTCTTCTTCATTTTTCTCTTTTTTCTTCAAATGGGATGGACCCCAAATTTGCTCCCCGAATAGCTATTTCAACAGAATTTTACCTCTATAGCTATTCACAGAAAATATCCAGGCTTCTTTTTGCAATCAATTATATATCATAGAAATGTGGAAAAGTTTTAGTTGGATAGTTAAATATCTAACATCAACAAGTAACACATCTTTTGGTCTTATAAGTTATACGTGTAGAATAGGTTGGTATGTTTGGCATATTGATAGTATTATCCACGGAACATGTTAAAACAGGAAATTTTGCATACAAGAACATATAAAAAAAGGCCCAAAAAGGGAGTAGACTAGTACACTTAATTATTACATATAGTGAAATTATTAACCACTAGCTAGACCATGGAGTAGCCACCGCAAGCAAAGGTAATTTCCTACCAACAGCAAGACCATTGCATTCAGTCATATCCAAATCCTCCCCTTTTATCCCTTTTGGTAATGCAAAATTGAATTTGTATACGAGGTTTGCTAATGCTAGCTCATTCACCATAATAGCAAAAGGAATTCCTGGGCAGCCCCTTCTGCCAGCTCCAAACGGAATCAACTCAAAGTTTAGTCCTTTGACATCAATATCACTATTCAAGAACCTTTCTGACAGGTACACCTCTGGATCATCCCATGATAATGGGTCTCTGCCAATTGCCCAAGCATTAATAAAGACTTGAGTTTTAGCAGGTATGGCATAATCAAGTAATTTTACTTCTTCCATCGATTCTCGAGGAACTAGAAGTGGAACTGGTGCATGAAGCCTTAGAGTCTCTTTGATCACTGCTTTAAGATAGTGCATATTTCTTAAGTCATCCTCTGTTATCTCTGTTTTCCCTTGCCCTAATTCTCGCACTTGATCCTCTAATTTTTTCAGAACTCTTGGATACCTCAAAAGCTCTGTCATTGTCCACTCCAAAACTGTATACGTTGAATCTGTACCAGCAACAAATGCATCCTATGCATTATAAAGAAGCACAAATGGTCAAATGGTACCACACAAAATAATATATTCAAATTAAATGCTTAAAAGAAAAAATAAAACAAGACACACACTAAAGAGGGAAATTTTACCAAAAGGAGAGCTTTCAATGTATCTCTTTGAAGAGGAAAACCAGTCTCCTTTCCGTTCTGAATTTCCAGCAAAACGTCCATGAAATCTTTAGCTTCACCCACACTGTATTCTGCATTCTTGTTCCTAATCACGCTCTCTAGAAATGCATCCAAACCTTTAGCTACTTTATTCACTCTAGTGTCCAGACCATTGATTTTATTGAGCCATTTAAGCCACGGAATATAATCCCCAATGTTAAAAACACCTGCAAGTAAAAGAATTTCTTCTAGGTAAGCCTTTAGAGCTATTCCACTTTCCCCTTCATTGTATGTCCTTCCTATATTCACCCTGCTGATTATGTTATTAGTCATACGACTTAAAACATCTCTCAAGTCTATCACAGAATCACACTGTTGCCTAATTTTATCAACCATGATTGATATTTCTTCTTCTCTCACATGACGATAAGATTGGACTCTTTTGTTGCTCAGAAGGTGAAGCACCGCAACACTTCTAATTTGTCTCCAGTATTCACCATACGGACTAAAGGCCACGTCTTTGGAGCCATAAAAGAGTCCATCAGCCATGCTAGATTTAGGTCTATTTGACCAAAGAAGATCGTGAGTTTTCATGATATCGCGAGCAGCATCAACAGAGGAAGCAATAAGCACTGGCTTACTGCCAAAGTGAAGTAGCATGAGTGGACCATATTTTTTGGATAGTTTATGGAGAGAACGATGAGGAAGCGATCCAAGTTGATGGATATTACCTATGATTGGAAGCTTTGTTGGAGATGGTGGTAATAACCTTTTTTGTGTGTTTGAAGGGCTAAAGAAGCACTTATGAAAAAAGAAAGTGAAGACTAGCAGAGGAACAAGAAGAAAATACTCCATTTTTGTTTTACAAATTAACAAGTATTGAGTAGAAATAGAGAATATTTGGACTCAAATATATACGTATCTTAAGTATCTTGTTAAGGTTTTTTGCGCACGACACTAATTTTGTGGTTACAGTTCGATTGCGTTATATTTTTGCAATTCATAGAATTTTGGTCCAAACTATTAACAGTTGGGTATGCATGTAGGAACAAGAATTTTGCTTTAACTTGGACCAAAATAGTGTGCAAAAATATAGGCATTTAATTTGTATAAAATTGAACAAATATACTCACATTCAATGTGACATAATAAATGTAGGATTCCAGGTAGGCTCACTAATCCATGTAGCAGCGTTTATATATCACACATATGACCTGCAATATTCGAGTGGCAAATTTAAAAGTCACAATTATCCATTGAAGTCAAGTTAAGGATCATGTTTATGTATTATGTCTTTATTATTTATTACCAATTTTTATTTTATTATTAATATAAAAAAGAATAAGTACAATGTCATATTATCATTTAGGGAAAATAGAATGGGTTTCACAGCGGTGTTCATAGAACGATAGTGGAATTTTTAGTTTGATAATATATATAGTAATATTTTTTAAAATATTATATTATTATCATATAAATTTATTCAGCGTGACTAAATTTTGATAAAGTAGAGTATGATAAGTTGATAATATATCATGTTTGTTTTAATTGTTATTTAAATTTTATTGTATTGTATTGTATTGTATCACTTAAATTCATTGTTAAGTTTGATAATATATATAGTAATATTTTTTTAAATATTATATTATTATCATATAAATTTATTGAGCGTGACTAAATTTTGATAAAGTAGAGTATGATAAGTTGATAATATATCATGTTTGTTTTAATTGTTAGTTAAATTTTATTGTATTGTATTGTACACTTAAATTCATTGTTAAGTAATAATGAAAAGACTCATTTTGTGTAACGATCGAATTAGTGTAATCGTGTCATTATTTAATATTTTCTTCTTCTTCTTTACTAATTATTTAATAATTCTATTTAATTTTTTATCCTACTTTTTCATAGTATAGCTCTTTCCATACCATAATTTCCTTATAGATTTATCATCAAAATATGAAAATGTGTTATTATGTAATGTTAAAGAACAATACTATTTATTTAAATATTAGGCTTAAGTCATCTGTGGCCCCTTAAAGTTGTCCGTATAATTCACTTAGACACCTTAACAAACCTTGTTTCCTATTAGACACTCCAATCTTAAAAAATAAGTTCCTATTGAACATTTTTCTGACACTTAATCTAAAGAGAATGTGCATGTAATACATATGCATATGATGTGGCAAAATAATGAATCAAATAAAGACACGTGGCATTTTAATTTAAAATAATCATAAAAATGAATTTTGAATATAACAAAATCCTAAAAGAAAATACTTTAAACTATAAAATAAATAAATTATACACCCCCTAACCCCACCCCCGCACCCCACCAGGCACCCACCTCAAACCTCTCCATTTCTTCTCTTTCCCTAACAGTTGCCTTGTCCACCATTGTTAACTTCCATTTAGAAAAATTAGAGGTTTTAACATATATTATGAATGAATTTATTATTTTTATTTCTCTGTATGCCTTCTTTCTTATTTACATTTAAATTGATGGTGTTTTCTTAAAAGATTCATTTTTTTAATTTTGATTTCAATATTTTTGTTCGATTGGTGAGGAAGATCGGGAGTGTGTGGGGGAGAGGTGAAGAGGGAGAGAGTAAATATTTGAATAATGATCTCCATCTTTTTCGACAAAGTAGATATAGATGGTCTCTGTTTTTTCCGACAAAGAAGACAACACAATAATCTCCATTTTAACTACAAAGAACTGGTGATCTCCATCTTTTTTCCTGGAAAAAAGAAGACGGAAGTAAACAATAATTAGATGATTTTTTTTCCTCAAAAAAGGAAATTTGTGGGGGAAAAAATGGTGATGGATTGTATTGAAGAAGTGGTTGCAGTAGATGTGTGGTTTTGAAAGAGAGGAAGAAGAAAAATATTGTTATTTTTAAAAAAAATAATGAAAAATATAAAGAAAAAATTGAAAAGGAAAAGGAAAAACATTAAAATATTGATTTCACACGCTCATCAAGATGTGAGCTACACTTTTTGTGCCACAGCTACATAAAGTGTCTAATTGGTTCAAATTCGAGAGGGTAGAGGTGTTCAATAGGTATTAGTCCTAGTTGAGGTGTCTAAGTAAATTATGCGAATACCTTTAAGGGGCCCCAAATGACTTAAGCTTAAATATTACTCCCTCTGTTTAAAAAAGAATGACCCCCTTTCCTTTTAAGTCTATTTAAAAAGAAAATTACCTTTTTTTTTGTAACATTTTAATTTCAGCTTTCCACGTGGCATGTTTAAGACCACAAGATTAAAGGGCAATTTTGTACATTTGACATAACTTTAATTTAGAACTACAAGATTCAAAAGTCTTCTTTATTTTCTTAAATTTTGTGTTAAGTTAAATTAGGTCACTTTTTTTTAAACGGAGGGAGTATGTTACTGCCGATTGCAGATTGTCTAGCCACTTTGAAGGATAACAAATATGTCTGTCTATCTGTCTACATTTTATATTAAAGTATGAAAGTTATTGAATGGACTTTTTGTCCTTTTTTAAAAAAAAAATTTATAATAGATAAAATTATTATTAATTATTATTATTATTATTATAAGGGAAAAATTCTAAATTATAAGAAGATAATTAATTGCCTATTTTAATATTAGGAGAATAATTTTTTTTTCTTTTTAGTGCAAAATCCTTTTAAGTGGAAAATTCATTAGACGTAAAATTTATTATACGCAGTAATATTTTATTGCAAAATCTAAAAACTACTTACAATTTAAATTCATTTTATATAGATTTTATTTATTCAGCTTTAGGAATCACTTTAGAATTAGGTTTTCTTTAACCAATTACGGAATATTACATACGTATGTCTCTCTTTATTTAGGTTTTAGACCATTCTTCAAAAAATAAATAAATTATATCAATACTTTGTTACTTAAATAGTTATTTTTTACAATTTTGGTTTTGAATAAAAATTTCATAACAACAAATTTTGATGAAAAAATCAATAAGATTGGTTAGGCGACACTAACAAAGATTATCATACAATGATAAGTAGTCATTTCTACTTAACTAGAGGGCTCAAGTTTAAATCTCCTTAAATACAAAATCGCCTTTTTACTCTGATTTTAAAAAATCTTAAAAGTCCAAATTTACCTCATTAATCTCAAATGTCACTACTCACTCTGTTCCATCATACTTGTCAACAACCTTTGTCAGCCAAGTATTTCTAGCACGTGCCTTTTCCCCTCCCTTATTTATGGACTTTTTCTTCTTCTTTTTTATCCTTTTTTCTTTGAATGGGATGGCGCCAAATTTGCACCTTTTTTTTTTTTTTGGTAACTACAGTAAAAGATTACCATTATCATCAAAACCAGTACAAATAAAGAGCACCTATACTTGGTAATAGAGATTAGGCCTCCTACAAAGTAAAAAATTTAAGTACAAAATAGTTGAACAAAATTCCTACAATTTTGTGTTTTTTTTGAACTACCAAGTAATTGTAATTTCTCCATAATCTCCTATTTGATATGTGTTGCTGCCTCCTTTGTATGTACAGTCTTGCCTTTGAACTTTTTCCAATTCCTGGCTCTCCATATGTGATATAAGATTGCTCCACAAGTAGCCGCAATAGTCTCCTTCTTAAATTTCTTCCAGTGCATCAACATTATTCTTTTCAGTGTCTGTTGTTGGGTTTTAAAGGTGTGAACAGGAAATGAAGGGTTGTGACTATGCCGAAGGGTTGTGAACTTTATGAAAGGTTGTGTCCTTTCTAAAAGGATTGTGACCGTTTGAAAGGTTATGCCTTTTCCAAAGTGTTGTGACCTTTCTGAAAGGTTGTCTTCTTTCCAAAGGGTTGTGACCTTTACCCTT
>JAJOON010027970.1:0-21529 GCA_029582645.1 Solanum megistacrolobum
CGGACCAAGGATTTAGAGATACATAACTTACCACTTTGCATGTGATATACTAGGAAAGGATTGTTATTACTAGGATTACTGCGTTATGAGCTTGTGGGGAACACTATACCCTAGTTAATTTTCTCATCTTGATAACAACCAAAAATTGATTTCTGTTTACTGATTACTTACTAAAGTCTTACAATTTGTTTCACAAAATCCCCCTTTAATTACCTGTTTCTGGAAGTAATTTGACTAATTGAATATAATTGTTGGTTAAAGTAAAGTCTAAACCATTTTCCTAGTGGGATCGACCCCAACCCACAAGTTGGGTTCTTTACTTGATAACGATCACTTATGCTTCTTTAGGGAGGTGTAATTTGAGCATATCAATCATTCGAATTCAGGGGTGAGTCATTTCTTCTGGGCTGCCATGAGTTCTCCTTTCGTCTATGTCCACATTTCCGGAATTAGATAGTTCTATTAGTTATTAGTGCATTAGTTGGGGTTGTATCCCTTCTTGTTTAGACTTGTTGCACTTTAGGTGTTTTGGTACATTGACTTTCAGGTTCTAGGTTTTTACTTCCGCATTGTTAGTTTATTATTGTTAGACTTTTGTTAGAGTTTATGGGAACTCAATTTCTTTCCTTAGTATTTTCCTGCTTTTGTATACATAAATGCCTTAGTTTGGGTTTAGTTGCTTGGTTTGGGTTGTAGTAGTGGTTCTCCCACCAGAGGGTTAGTGCGGGTGCCAATCACGAAGGTCTGGGTAGTGACAAAGTTGGTATCAGAGCCTAGGTTCGTTGATCTTGATGTACCAAAACGAGTCTAGTATAATCTTGCAGAACGGTATGGGGATGCCTTTACTTTTCTTTGAGAAGCCATAGGACTTTAGGAAATCTCTATGTTTTCTCTTGTCTCCTTTCGTGCAATGACTTGATTCCAATTGGTATCTAGCGATTCAAATTGGTATCTAACCTACTTCACTCTTTTATCCGCAGATGTTTAACACTAGATACAACGACGTTAGGCCCGTAGCTCCCATCAATGCTCTAGCTGAGGAATCTGCAGCGAGAGATCACGGTCGAGGCAGGGGTAGAGGAAGAACTACGGGTAAAGGTCGTGGAAGAGTAGCGTCTGCTGGGAATGGAGCACATGTTGAGAATGCTTTTGTGAATGAGAATCCTCATTCACATCATGAAGAGATTGAAGAGGAGAATGTTGATTATTAGAATGTTGAGTATGTTGGACAAGAGGAAAAGGTGCAAGCTGAGACTACCGATGTTCCCCCTAAAGACCCAGTGTTAGCTCGACAGATCATGTCATTCTTGAAGAGGTTGGTTGGTCCAGAAGTGCTTCCTTCTGCTCAAGCAACTTAAGCTCCTACTAATCCTCATGTTGCTAGCACTGCGCCCAAGGTGGGTGGGACTGGAGGTAATGATGATTTCTTCCGTCCTTTGTTGGGTTGTGTTATAGCTGGTAATAAGCATGAAATGTTAACTAAGTTTTTGAAGCTAAAGCCTCATGTGTTTCTTGGTTCTAAGAATGAGGATGCTTATGAGTTCATCTTTGATTTCTATGAGAGGCTTCATAAGTTGGGAATTGTCCATCAGCATGGGATTGAGTTTGTGTCCTTACAACTTCAAAGTGAGGCTAAATAGTGGTGGAGAGCTTATATGGAATGTAGATCTTCAACTTTACCTCCATTTACTTGACCCAATTCCATGCTTTGTTTCTAGAAAAGTATGTGCCTAGGACTTTGAGAGGTCGTAAGAAAGATGAATTTATGGCTTTGGAACAAAGTGGTATGTCTGTGGCTGCTTATGATTCCAAGTTCCATGCTTTGTCTAGATATGCTACTCAATTGGTGACTACTAAGGAGGATAGGATCTGGTTATTTAGTAGGGGACTAAATTCTGAGTTGCAAGTATTATCTGTTCATATGATTTCTGCTGGGAGGAGCTTTAATGAGGTAACACACTATGTTAAGAAATTGGAAGGGGTGAGGCGAGACGCTCAAGATAAGGCATGGGCAAAAAGGGCCAAGAACTCGGGTAACTTTCAAGGCTCTTATTCCAAGGGGTCCGGAATGCCAACGCTTGCAGCTAATCCAATTCAGTCTTCTATGCCCGTCTCTACAGGTAATTACTCAGGAACTCCACCTTATAATTCAATTCAGGATAGCCAGAGAGTTGCACCATTAGCAGGCAGCAGGCCATCTTTGATCGTACATGTTACAACTGTGGTGAACCTGGGCATATGAGGAGAGATTGTCCCCACCCATGTGTGTTAGATTTCGCGTAGCAGTAGTCTATAGTAGTGGTACCCACGGGGAATGGTAATAATGGTAGAGGACGTCCACAAGGTGGGTGAAGAGTAATCAACGAGGTCGTGGAGGTAGAGGAAATGGTAATGCAGTCAGGGGTAACACAAAATCAGGCAGGAAAGTGACTCGTTAAGATGATAGGGCTCCGTGTTATGCATTTCCGGGCAAGAATGAGGTAAAGGCATCTGATGCATAGATCACAGGTACTATTCTTGTCTGTGATCGGATGACTAATGTGTAATTTGATCCGAGTTCTACTTATTCTAATGTATCCGTGCGATTTGCCTCAAAGTTTGATATGATTTGTGATATACTTGATGCCCCTATCCATGTTTCTACCCCAGTTGGAGAGTCAGTCATAGTTACCCATGTCTATCGTGATTGCCCTATTTTGTTTATAGGTTTCCAGACTTGGGCTAATTTGGTGATTTTGGATATGACAGACTTTAACATAATCTTAGCATTACTTGGTTGTCCCCCTATTATGTCATTTTTAATTGTAATATTAAGTCTGTAACTCTAGAAATTCCGGGAAGGGAATAATTAGAGTGGGAAGGGGTGTACAAGCCTAAGCGAACTAAGATCATATCCTCCATTCGGGCTAATAAATTGATAGGGCAGGGTTGTTTGGCTTATTTGGCTCATATTAGGGATGTTGAGATTGAGGCTCCATCCATTGAGTCTATTTATGTGGTGTCAGAATTTAGAGAAGTGTTTCCTAATGACTTGCCTAGTATGCCTCTAGATAGAAATATAGATTTCTGCATTGATTTAGAAGTTGGTACTCGTCCCATTTGTATCCCACCATATCACATGGCTCCAGCAGAATTAAGAGAGCTTAAGACTCAAATCCAAGAGCTTCTTGATAAGGGATTCATTCTTCCTAGTGCTTCCCATGGGTTGCTCCTGTTTTGTTTGTTAAGAAAAAGGATGGTAGTATGAGAATGTGTATAGATTACCCGCAATTGAATAGGGTCACTATTCAAAATAGGTATCCCTTTCCTCGAATATATGATATTTTTGACCAATTGCAAGGTGCATCAATTTCTCTAAGATTGATCTAAGGTCTGGCTACCATCAATTGAAAATTAGGTCTGAGGATGTGCCCAAGACGGCATTTAGAACCCGCTATGGGCAATATGAGTTTTTTGTTATGTCTTTTAGTTTGACCAATACGCCTGCAAATTTTATGAGTTTAATGAATGGGGTGTTCAAGCCATTTCTTAATTCTTTCGTCACAGTCTTTATTGATGATATTTTGGTCTATTCGAAAAGTGAGGAAGAGCATGCCAACCATCTTCGTATTGTTTTGGGTGTTCTTGGAAAACAAATGTTGTATGCTAAATTTTCTAAGTGTGAATTATGGTCGACTTCGGTAGAATATTTGGGACATGTAGTTTCAAAAGAAGGGGTAATGGTAGATCCTCAAAAGATTGAGGCGGTTAAGAATTGGGTTCGGCCTAGCTCTGTGATGGAAGTTAGGAGTGTTGTGGGGCTCGCTAGCTATTATCTCGATTTATGAAGAACCTTGCTTCTATCGCCACACACTTGACTAATTTGACCAAAGAGGAGATACCATTTGAATGGACTTAAAAGTGTGAGGAGAGCTTTCAAAAGCTTAAGACTCTCTTCACCACCGCACCCATCCTAGTATTATAGGTAGAAGGTAAAGATTTTATTATTTATTTTGAAGCTTCACATTCTGGTTTGGGTGCTGTGTTGATGCAGGACAAGAATGTTATAGCTTATGCATCGCGTCAATTGAAGGTGCATGAGAGGAATTATCCAACATATGATTTGGAGTTGGCAGCGGTAGTGTTTGCTCTGAAGATCTTGCGGCATTACCTCTATGGGGTTAAATGTGAGGTATTTACTGATCATCGTAGTTTCCAACATATGTTCACTCAAAAGGATCTGAATTTGAGACAGCGAAGGTGGATGTAGTTACTTAAAGATTATGGTGTCACCATTCAATACCATCCGGGTAAGGCTAATGTAGTGGCAGACGCTTTGAGTCAGAAAACGGTGAGTATGGGTAGTTTAGCTTGCCTTAGTGTAACCAAGCAACCTTTGGCTAAGGAAATTCAAACCTTAGAGTCCAAGTTCATGCAGTTGGGCATCTCAAAAGGAGGTGGGGTGCTAGCTATCATTGAAGTCAGGGCCACATTCATTGAGGAGATCAAGGCCAAGCAATTTGAAGATGACATTTTGGAGGAGCTGAGGAAGAAGACTGTGATTGGTAAGGCACAAGAGACCACTCTTGATGCGGATGGTGTGCTAACTTTTAAGGGAAGAATCTGTGTTCCTAGAGTTGATGATTTGATTCAAAAGTTGTTGATAGAGTCTCATGATTCGCTATATTCTATTCATCCGGGTGTGACCAAGATGTATCGAGATTTGAATGGAATTTATTGGTGGTTGGGCATGAAGAAGAATATAGCGAAGTTCGTGGCTAAGTGTCAAAATTATCAACAAGTGAAGTATATACATAAAAGGCCTATAGGTTTGCTTCAAAGAATGCCAATTCCGGAATGGAAGTGGGAAATGATAGTCATGGATTTTGTTGTTGGTCTTCCCAAGACTTTGAGAAGGTTTGATTCTAGTCGGGTAGTAGTTGATAGATTGACTAAGTCAGCCCATTTTATTCCGGTAAGAATATATTATAATGCTGAACAATTGGCTAAGGTGTCTATGAAAGAGATAGTGAGGTTGCATGGGGTGCCCCTCTCTATCATCTCAAACCGTGGTACCCAATTCACATCCAAGTTTTGGAGGAAATTACATGATGAATTGGGCACCCAACTCACTTTTAGTACAACCTCCATCCATAGACAGACGGGTAGTCAAAGAGGACTATTCAAGTATTAGAAGACATGTTGAGGGAATGTGTGCTTGATTTTGGAGGGCATTGAGATAAATTCATACCTTTGCGTGAGTTCTCCTATAATAATAGTTATCACTCCAGCATAGATATGGCACCATTTGAGGCACTCTATGGGAAGGGGTGTAGATCACCCATAGGATGGTTTGAGGATGGAGATGTGAAACCATTGGGGGTAGATTTAGTGAATGATGCTCAAGATAAGGTGCGGAGTATTCAAGCTAAGCTTCTAGCAGCACAGAGTAGACAGAAAAAGTATGCGGATCATAAGGTGAGAGCCATGGCGTTTCAAACCGGTGAGAATGTTCTTCTTAAGGTATCACCCATGAAAGGGGAGATGAGATTTGGCAAGAAAGGCAAACTAAGTCTGCGATACATTGGTCCCTTTGAGGTTCTGGAATGTGTAGGACCGGTAACATATAGATTGGCTTTACCTCCTAATCTATCGGATGTTCATCCGGTATTTCATGTGTCTATGTTGAAGAGGTATCATGGTGACAGGGATTTTATCATTAAGTGGGACTCAATTGTGTTAGACAAGGACCTCCAATATGAGGAGGAATCGGTGGCAATTCTTGATCGTGATGTACGCAAGTTTAGAACCAAGGAGATTAAGTCTGTGAAAGTTCAATGGAAGCATCATCTAGTTGAGGAAACTACTTGGGAGACCGAGAGGGACATGCAAGACAAGTATCCCTAATTGTTCATCGATTTAGGTAGTACTTCATTCCTTCCTTAGCTTGTTTTTCCTAAGTTTTCACTCGGGGATGAATGATGGGTAAATTGGTATCTAATGTAACGACCGGGTTCCGTCGTTATAGAAAAGCCAATCGGAAAATTTTTGGGTCGGAAAACTTTTTCATAGTAGTTTGGAATTTCCCAACCTAGTCCAGATTTGGACAAATCGGAGTATTTAAGGTGTAGCGAAATCTTGTAACAATCGGGCAAGTTAATTATGATTTTGGTTGCATGAGTAGTTAGATAACTCGTTATGGAATTCGTACGACTTTACGAAATTGAATTCGGGCAATTAGAATTCCCAGAATCGATCTTAGCGTGAAGGGTATTTTCTGAACGTCGTTGGTTAGAGTTGTATTGTGAAATGGGGGACTTGAATTTATTAAAATAGCTCACTGGTTCGTGCAAGCCACCTTGGCGGGGTTTTTGCCGCTCTGGCAAGGACGCTGCAGCGGGGTGAAGGCCATTGTGGCCCCAAACGCGACTTAAAGTCGTAAATAAACCCCTAAACAACTTTATTCTACACTTTTTTATTTTTAGAGCTAAGGAACAAACAAAGGTGACTCTTGATAGATTTCCACCATTCTTGAGGCTAAAGGTAAGCTTTTAACTCCCCGAATCAATTTTTCGATCTGTAGAACATAATCTAATGGGTAAATATCGATGGGGAAAGGTTTTGATGTAGAATTTATGGTAGAAACAACCCTAATTGGGATAATTGAGATCATGGGTATGATCTAGGGTTGTTAGAATTGTTAGTAATTCGGGTAATTAGTGATTGTTTATTGATTCCCGTATTATATTTATTGTTTATAGACCAAGAACAAGCGGAACGAATCTGGAAAGGGAAGGATCAAGTTTTTAGGATTTCAAGCTTGTTTCGAGGAAGGTGATGGTTGTGATTCTATGATTGTGTGATGTATGTTTGTTCTTGCTTCATTATGATACATGTATATATATGAATGTTGCATTTATGAATGTTGCATTATTGATCACACTTGTTGTAAATGAGATAGATGAATGATGGTTACCATGAAATCATGACTTAATTGTATGATCTTGAGGATATACTTGTGATTGTGATTATGGTGTGTTGAATGGATCGGTTGCCACATTCCGGCATAACTAACTGGGATTGGTTGCCATGTTCTGGCATAATTATAGGATTGGTTGCCACGTTCCGGCATAATCATTGGATCGGCTACCACGTTTCGGTATGCTAACTGTTTGGTTTTGGGTTCCATGAGAGGACCAATGACTTGTCATAATTGTGTATTTTAAGAAATGTGAAGTTGTTCATTGTTCATAAATGTTGATGATATTGTAAATGTCCGTTATATGCATGTGATTATATTGTTGTATTGACTTATGTATGTTACACTTATTGGGATAGCCACGTGATCCTACCAGTACACTGTGGTTGTGTACTGATACTGCACTTGCTCTTTCTTTGTTGAGTACATGGCATCTTCAAGCAGCTATTGACAGACCTTGCGTAGAAGATTAGTGATTGTTCGAATTCAAGGGTAAGCCATTTCTTCCGGCCTACCATGAAATCTCCTTTCGTCTATGTCCACATTTACGGACATAGACAATTCTATTAGTTGGGGTTGCATCCCTTTTTGTTGAACTTTAGATGTTTTGGTACATTGACTTTCAGGTTCTAGGTTATTACTTCCGCACTGTTAGTTTATTATTGTTAGACTTTTGTTAGAGTTTATTGGAACTCTATTTCTTTCCTTATTATTTTCCTACTTTCGTATACTTAAATTCCTTAATTTGGGTTTAGTTTCTTAGTTTGGGTTGTAGTAGTGGTTCTCCCACCGGAGGATTAGTGTGGGTGTCAATCACGACGGTCTGGGTCGTGACAATTTCTTAACACAACTACAAGATTTTTTTTCCAGAATTAATGGATTTCACAAATGTCATAACAAGTACTATGGCTCCGCCTCCACCCCCCTTAGGAAGAGTTTAAGTTAGGAGATACTAGGTATTTAGCGGAATATTCAAGGTATGTCAAAGATAACTCATATACCCGCCATTACAAGTAAAACACACACACACAAACACAAGCAGAAAATACACAGAGACTCAATAGAAAGAAACAAATACCTTTGACATGGGTATATGTTTCTTTCTATTGAATCTTTGAGTATTTTCTGCTTGTTTTTATTTGTGTATGTGCATGTGTTTTTACTTTTAATAGAGGTATATGAGTTAGCTTTGATGTACCTCATATATTCCTCTAAATACCTACTATCTCGTAACTTAAACTCTCCCGGGAGGAGGTGGAGCCATAATACTAGTTATGACTTTTGCAAAATCCATTACTTTTTGCAAAAATCCATTATTTTTTTGCAGAAATCTCTTATTTGTGTTAAGAAATCTATTTAATATGTATAATAATTTTTTCAGAACCCAACAAGTTACCTTTTCTAGAATCCAAAACCCATAAACTCAAAATTCTGGATTCGCCTCTATGTAAGCACAATGTTTAATTGCATGGAATAGAGTTCAAAAGCAGTCATAAAAAATAACTAAGATAGATGTTGATGCCTCTACGGGAATCCATTTGGAAGAAGAAATAATTACGAAAATAATCATAAAACTAACCATACGAACCCTGAAACAACAAAACAAGATAAAACTTTAAAAAATGGTTGCAGATCTTCGTCGAGATTTCACTGTCCTACAAAGATCTCATACAAGTTCTCCAACACCTTTGCAAGATGAGGAATAATGGAACATGCTTTCTCAAAAATGCTTGTATCATCCAAACGGTGATGATCCCTAATAGCATAGGAGTTTGCTCCACCAACTGATGCACTCAACGCTGGCCCATCCCATATTTTCATGAAAGTTATTCGACCAAGTCTGATGGTTACCAAGATTATTCCTTAAGATGGCCTCTCGCTCCTCTAACGTCTCAAGCCGATTACGAAGTGTTTCTCTTTCAATGATCATTTGTTTCCACTCCACTTCAATACCAGCATACTAACTGATTTTCTTTTTCTTCTCTTCTAACTATGCTTAAAATTGATCTTCTGAAATCACCCAACATGACCTATCCTTTTCAAATTGCTCTATCTGCCTATTGGTGGTACATAACTTTTTAAGATGAAACCAAGTCCTTTCTTAATCAAGAAATCTCAACACATTGTTCCCATCTTACCAGTCAAGCTAAATTAATTCGTCCACCCAGCTCCTGCTCCAATCGAATTAATTTCCCCTCAACTTGATTCAATCCTCCCTCCACATCTTGTAACTTCAAATGATGATTCCTCCCTATTTAAACTTTAACTTGTTGTTGGGATGTGGTGACTTTGGCTTGGTCCAACTCTTTTTTCAACTGTCTTATGGTATGCTGGTCTTTCCTTTTTTAGGTGGATCCTTTCGAAGTGTCACTGAATATTATCGGATTATGAATCCATGATTGGTACGCAAATACAACCTCTTCTCTATCCTGCTCCACTACCATTTCACTTTGCTCAGAAATTATACTCTCAAACACCACTATCAAAGGAAAAACCTTAGGGGAGGAGTGTTTAACATAAATCTACTCATATCTTCATTTGGAGGGACGTCTTGGACTCTAGCCAATTTGCGCATAACCCGAAGCGGGGCATAGGGTTGGACAATTGTAAGCCCAATCAACACAAAAAATGAAATGTCATAGTGTTATACCCCATTTTAACTCGCGTCAAATTGTTTACAACATATTGGTGATTCCTAAATTATTTAACTGAAGGAGTCGCTACCTAAGGAAATGCTTAAATTCATAGTATTAGTGATCTACTTAACTTAAGTAATTCTAGGTAAGGGTTCTAACTAACCTAAAAATAAGTGCTAAGAATCCTTTAAGATTCGTTGACAACGATTATCGACCAAACTTAGGTTAATTATTTAAGATCTTATAAGTTGTAAAAATGGACACTTTGCAAGTAAAATAAGCTAACATTAAAACAATACTAAAGTAATAATATGAAAATTAGGTAGGTAAATACAAAAACTTATCTTTTAGTTGATAGATAGGGAAAACAACAATTTGTTTCTTAAAGAATGAAAATATTTAGTAGGATATAAGGGGAGCTACTTGAAATATTTTCATTAAAAGAGACATCATTCGATTAAAAATCATATTTTGGGTATGAAAATGTTTTGCACAAGTGCAAATCAATTTGGCATTTGATTCAAAAGAAAGCCTGTCAATGATTTATTTCTAACTATAGGTACCCCAAACCCAAACATCTATATTATGCTAGCTATTTTGAATTAAACAACAAGAACATATTCAAATCGCAAGCAATATTAACATATAGTGAAAAATAAGTAAGCAAATTAATGTTCAACATATAAATAGTCATAAGTTACTCCAAGTGAGGACCACATGTTTTGCTCACTATTCGGGTAGTCTAAGATGTCATAATGACTCCATGTGCGGGTATGATGATAATGTTGAGTCTATGAGACTCGATTTTTGGTAAGAGTCTCAAATCAAGACTCCATTTTTCTCCCAAGTGTACATGTAATAAAAATGGAATTTTTTTTAGGGCAGTCCTAATTGATAACACAAGGAATATACATTCAAGAAGAACGCACAGTGATGAGTCTTGTACACTTATTTCCTCATTGGATAAAATTTAAAAAGAACTTAAAGTATATTCTACTCACCAAACTAAGAATCTCAACTTAGTTTCAAGCATAAAAGGGATTTCAAGGAGGAACACACAATAACGAGTCTTGCAGACTTATCGCCTCTTTGTATAACATTTAAAAAGAACTTAAAGTATAACTTCTACTCACCAAAGTAAGAATATCAACTTAGTTTCAAGAATAAAAGGGATTATAGGTGGAGGAGGAGGAGGAGAAGCAGAGGAAGGAGCAGGAGAAGGATGAGGAGGTGGAGGAAGAGAAGAGGAGGAGGAGAAAAAAGAAGAAGATGAAGAGTTGATATTAATCGGAACATGGAAAGTTTCTATTAATTCACGCAATTCTCCCTTAAAAGTTAATTGTACGATTAAGCAAATGTGGAAAATAGGACTTAAGTCACGGCTTCAAGTTTTTTACTTGAATATATATAATAATTATCTAGACTTTATAATCAGAAGAATTTTAAATAAAAAAAAGGAAATAGTTCTCATGCAATATAAATACAAGATCTAATCTTATCATTACAAAAGAATAAGTCTAAGTTATAATTTCTACATAGCTTAATTAGATTATTTATTACAATAAATAGAGGCATGTGCATGATGGGGTAAAATAGAACAGGGAATTAAACAAGAAACAAAATGGCTTCTAACATGTATACAAAACACCATTACATATCTTAAACGTAAAAAGCAATTTATGAACAAACATATAATATTTTCATATTTTACCTTTTGTGGAGCAGTGAACTAAGGCGTATTTGAGCCTCGGATCTACACTCCTTTGCAAACGAAAATGAGTCTGGATCGAGTGGATTTCAAATTGTTAAGTTGAGGCTAAAATGGGAAATTAAAGTCATTTTAAGTATGAAGAGGGTTGATGGAGTTTTGGGCAGCTACGTTTGGGCCATTATTTTGGAGCTTCTTGGCAGATTTGAGTTGTTATTTCACAGTCAATTGTTGAAGTATTTTGGGTCTTTTCCTTGTGCAAAATAATTCTTCTGAGCTTCTAATTTATTAACTGCCAAAGCTCGTTCCTTATGATCAATAAATAAAGCCAAACAAAATCAATGCACAAAGCTCGAATTCTAAAAAAAAAAAGTACCCGACAGAGTCGTCAAATCTATCACACCTCTTTTTTTCCTTTTTGAAATGTGAGTGTTTTAAAAACATTTAAATAAAGAGAGAAATAATTATTTATTTAAAGTCGCCATTTGGAATCAATTTTCTTTTCTATTTCAAGTCACCTTATAAATTTCTAATTGAAAAGGATATAACTCTATATTTCTTAGTCTACGAAAACAAAATATCAGGTAAGAAATTCTATTAACAATGAGGAAGGTGTGAGGCACCCCTAGTCCCATGGTTCTAGCAGGTTGCTTTATTGACCCATGTTTGGCTAAAAATAATATTTGAATATAACAAATTTGTGTTGGTCACTAATTTTTACAAATTTTATTAGTGTAATATTATAGCCTAGAAGTGTAGCTGCACTTAAGACCTTCTTTTATTTAGAAAATACAATACAGACCAAGGATCTTAACCGAACAAATAGAGGTATTGAATAAAAGAAAATTTGAAAAAGTAATTAATGAATCATTTTTTTTTTGTAAAATATAAACATAAAAAAAAAATAAAAATATATATATATATATATAAAGGGTTTTGGATAATTTTTAAATTAAAAAAAAAAAAATCTTTAGCAAAACATACATCTATGTGTTAACTTCATAATAAAAAATAAGAAAATAATAAAAATACAACTAACATCAAATTAACAAAAAGTACTTAACAATAAAACATAATTATATCCAATATCAAGACATACTTAATTAATTTAGACAAAGATTAACATAAATAATTAATCAAACACAAAGAACAACTTTATTATTTGTAATCTCATAAAATTACATTGCAAATTGAATAGGGAAATGCCTAAAAGTGGTGATGGCGAGCAATAATGGAAGTCAATGCTAGTTGACGTCACACCCAAATAAAGATCAAATTATTTTTTTAAACTTTCTAAGTCTTCCTATTTTTTGCTCAATATTATTATTTTCTTCTCAATTTTTCTTTTCTAAGGATCTTCTATTTTCTTCTCTTGTTTCTTTTTTTTTTTAGGAAAATGAAAGAAGAAGGGGGTGTTAAATAGGTTGAGAAGGTCTTCATAATGTACAGCCCAAAATGGCCAATGAATTTTTTCCCTTTTTTCTTATTTCAAGAAAAGATAATTGAAAAGGACTTCATTTCTCTTTAGAGGGTCTCATTTTCTTTTATTCATTAATTGCATAAAAGTTAAATGGACCATTTGAAAAACTAAAAATAGGTGCATTATGTAGAACACATTAGATTTTAGTCATCAAGAACCAAAATTTAAAAGTAAATTAGGACACTAACACAAAAGTCAGACATTCAATCTACTTTGAAGATCAAACAGTATTAGATAAATAAAAAATTAAAATAACAAAAACAATAAAATTCAAACAAAACTAGCAATTCGGGCTGATTTAGTCATCCGATCTACAATCACAAAAATTGAATCATGATGCCTGCGAGATCGCTGCAACCTAGTAATGAAATCTATATTGACTTTTTGGTGTTCTGAAGATCTTTGTTTTGAGCCAACCACCAGGCCTTTGGTGTTCTACCTTGACTTTTTGGTAATTCGGGCACTTAGTGACGAACTCTGCAATACACCTCTTCATACTACTCCACCAATAGACTTCTCTTAAGTGACGGTACATCTTTGTGGATTCGGGATGGATAGAATATCTGGAACTCTGAGCCTCTGCCATGATCCTCTCTTGGAGCTCATCCACCTTTGGTACACACAATCTACTTTGATATCTCAACACACCATATCCCCCTTGTTTAAAAGTCATCACTTTCTACTTATGAACATTTACTTTTAGCTCAAGAAAAATTGGGTCTTGGTCTTGTTTTTCCTTCACTTCAGACATTAGTGATGATTCAGCTCCATTCATCACCACAACTCCACCTTCGCTGGAATCCAATAGACGGACCCCCAATCGGGAAAGTCTATGAACTTCTTTAGCCAATTCTTTCTTGTCTTCATCATAATGATCCGTACTACCCATAGATAACCTGCTAAAAGTATCAGTAACAATATTAGCCTTACTTGGGTGATAGGAAATACTCATGTCATAATCTTTGAGCAACTACAGCCACCTTCTCTGTTTGAGATTAAGCTCTCTTTGACTGAAAGCAAATACTACTGTTGCCAACTGGAGCTCATGATGACTCAGGTAATTCTTCTCATGAATCTTAAGTTGTCCAGAGGCATAGGCTATAACATTACCATTTTGCATCAATACACAATGAAGTTCAACTATGGACGCATCACAATAAACAACAAAGCCTTGCGTACCTGAAATACTCAAATAAACATAAGTGTTCAACTCAAAGTCTTTAAAACATCACAAGGGAAATGGGAATAGACTCTTCAACTACTATTATCTATGAAGCCTCTAAATACTATGATGGAAGTCGGGACAAGACCCACAACATACTAACAAAACAGACTCCAAAATGTGAAGCCCTCCGGAAAGCAAAGGGGTTCACCAAAGATAGCTGGAATGCGATGGGATCAACGAAGCGCCGGATGATGATCTTGAATACCTGTATCTTCATCATGAAACGATACAGGTCAAATGGCATCACTACATTAAATGTACGAGCATGCAAATGGAAAACTGAACATGGGGATACATAGTTGAACTAATAGAAAGGGAAACATACTCACCTCAACTAATCTCAACTTAACTCAATATGAATGGAACAATAAAAGATGTGAGATATATATACTAGTTTTTCGACACGTGTGTTGCACGTGAATATCAACTGAGAAAATTTAAGCGAAGATTTGAATAATAAGTTTTGCACAAAATAATATTGCAGATTTTTTTTATGAATGTTCAATGTGGATCGTCATATATATCTCTTATTCACGCGAACCTATGAAGACGGTCAATGAAAAAAATTATTAGTTTAAAGCAATAATGTATATATTTATTTCAATTTGATAAGGTTCAATCAAGTAATTAGTCGTATCTCAATAATATTACCTTATAGACTATATTTGTTGTGTCTTTTTCTTGTCATCTAACCAGATGTGCTTTCCACGTGTATTCCATGTTAATCTATTTAGATGTCATATGAACATGTGGAGAATAACTACATTTTATATTTTAGAACTATTTTTGTATATTAATTTTTATTTTATAAGCTATAACATAATAAATGACGTTCTTGTTGTTGGCTCTCATATTTGACTTCTTCATTAACTGTGTACATAAATCAAAGATAGTTGTCTGATTTTCCATAGTTAACTCAGAAATGTTTCATTTCTTTTACCAAAGAAACTAAAAATTAAGATTAAAGAATATATTTTATCTGTGAAATCATATATATAATAACCTATTTATCTGACACCCAACAAAGATATAGTTCATATACTTGTAAACGATTTTCAAGTCATTCAACAAAGCATGATTTTGTCATGACTCGAGTCTACACCCTAGACGTGAATGACACTCGAAGACCATTGTTGGTCTCCAAGTGAACCCTCATCCTGACTGACTACAAGCGGAAGACTAACTCAACCATGCAAAAGCTTAAAAACTAAATAAAATTCATGAAACTTACAAATCCTTAACTCAAATGAGTAACTCTAAGTAAAAATAGAATATTCAACTAGCCAACAATAGGCAACTCATGTCTTTAAAACATTATTAAGATAAATGAAAAAAACTTCAAAAAATCTACTGTCTATCTATGAAGCCTCTAAATGACAAGGATGGAAGTCGGGACAAAACCCACGACATCTTGACATGATTGAAAAGTAAATGAAATCCTCTGGAAGCAAGGAGGCTCACCATAATTAACTCGAACTCCTTGTGGTATCAACAAAGCTCCTGTTGATGATCCCGAATACCTGAATCGGCATCATGAAAGGATGTAGGCCAAATGACTCAATACATGGAATGTACGAGCATGTAATGGGAATTCTAAAGCATAAACATAAGCTTGAACTTGATAAAAAGGGAAACATACTTACCTCTTCTAAAACTCACTCAACTCAAGGAATACTCAAGGATACTCAAAACTACTCAAACTTACTCAACTCAGAAGTACTCAAGGATAAGATACTCAACTCAGTAATAAGGTTCTCAACTCAGTGAAACTCAACAATAAGGTACTCGACACAATGTAGCATAGATCAACTTAAGATACTCAACTCGAGAGACTCAACTCATGATATTCAAGGATAAAGCAATAGTAAGAGATGCAATATATATGTAAAGTTGTAAAACTGTAGTTAGCAACTCAATGTATTGAAAAATACAATAATACTCAATGTGTATATAAAAATACAATATAACTCTGTGGGAGTTTCTCTAACCGACAATCACCACTATGAGCCTAAGTAACGATACAACATCTTGCCCACGCTGCCAGAACTGTCCTATAATTTATCGTCATATAGAACGCCTTAACTAAGTGGATCCACTAGTCTATGCTAAAAAGCACTAAGGAATCATTTAAAAAGTATGATCTTTTTTACCGATGATGGCTATATGGTTTATGGAGACTTGAGTTATTATGAACTCGCGCCCCCATATCGTTGCTCAATATTACTCCGAAAATATACTTAGCTCATGTGTTCTAAAAATACAACTCTTTCTGTGATTTGAGATAATTACTCAAAAACTAGCTAAAAGGCTCTCTTGGAAATTGATGTTTCCTTTCTTGTTCAAATGTGAAAACATTTTAACTCTTGGTAATACTTAGTTCCCGTATAATCTTAGAAGAAATGAACTTTACTCTTACTCTTTACCCAACTCAACGCTTAAGTCTTAAAACAAAGTTAAAACATTTGTAAAAGACTTCTTAAAATATGGTTCATGCCGAATTATGATCGTGAACGACTCAATACAAGGTTTTCAATAACCATAGATAGAACTCAATACTTGGAACTCAAGAACTTCAATGATACTACTCATTTCAAGAATGCTCAATTCTGAAGGTTCATGCGGAATTATGAGCATGAACTACTCAAATCAAGGACCTTCATGGGTAACATGTAGTAGCCCCATGATTAGGAAAAAATCCCAAAACGATAAGGAACTCAATACTCATGACTTAGAACTTGAAGATACTACTCCTCTCAAAGATACTCAACGGAATTTATGGGAATAAACGACTGACTCAAGGGTCTACATAACAATATGGAACTAATGTATACAACTCTTCTCATTCTCATACCTACTTCCTCAAACTCAGTTTAAATCTAGTGACCTTAACACTGAAGAAATTTTAATTTCCTCGGTAAAATCCTACTCACAACGAAGGATGGTTCAAGTCTCAGTTCAAATTTTTTTTTGGGGTGTTACAATATCTCCCAGTTGGGATCATTTGTCCTCGAATGACGGATATAGTGGGTATGGAACGGGGTTACTCTTACTAAGGTCTCAGTCTAATGGTATGCTCTTACTATATTCAAGCTTAACCCAAATTCTTAGGTTTGGGTTCTATACATGTCTTTATAGGGAATCTCATCCCAAGACTATTACTCTTTACCACCACATTGGGTTTATATCAAGACCCACCTAATGTTTAACAACACCACATTCAAACTTAGTACTCTAACAACTACATGGAATCCAACTAACCAGCTCCTTAAGAAATTCTCAACAGTTGACTTGATTTCTCATCTTATCATCTCCCCATTAGGTCTAAAGCTGACACTTAAAGGCTGTGGACCTATTCCATATTGACAACTCAATTATGCTATCTAGGCACACATAGAAAATTATAACTTAATTAGAACCTCATATGGTAGCACACCATCTCAGCACACCTCTTAATGCTCTTGTGACTTAGCCACACCTCACTGCCCTTATCTAAACGTTAGGGTCTCTCACTTGTACCACTCATATCTATTGCAGCTAATCACCTCAATTCCTCACCTACTCTATGTCAAGTCTTCTAGATCAAATCTCAAGACTAACATCATCACCCTCGTGTTGCTATTGTTTTTATGATGAAACTCATCTCAAATTCAAGCTTAATATTAAAGAGTAAACTCGAATATCAATATGATTGCTCGCTTACTATACTAACTTACAACTACTAGATGAAAATTTAATAATCATTCTCCCACTAAAAATTCATGACAAATAGTCAATCCTCACCTCTTAAAATTCATACTTACAATTTACTATCACATTTCCCTTCAAAACTTTAGTACTATTCACTCGTTCACTATACATCAATGATTAATTAGTTCTATAACACTTTTAATATTACAGACTTTACCTTAAAGATCATAACCCTAGCTTAGAGCTATCACCTCACGAATACTCTTGCTCTTCTATTTACCCTTTACACTTGGTCATTACTAACACAATGACACATCATCATAAGCCCTTACTAGTTAAGGTATACTCTAACTCATCTTGACTTGCAACTCTTACTCTACCTCCTATCCTGAGCTCTTCACAACTCATCACTTCTTAGTCTACCCATAAGGGAAAACTCCTCATTCATAACTTACTAGGTGCATGACTATACCAACATAGTTTGCCAAAACACAATCTCCCTTACTTAGATAACTAAACCTCTGCATACTTTCCACTAACTCTGGGCACATTCTTATACTACTACTTATAGAATCATAACTCATATTACCTCTTCGGGTGAAAATCTTACCCAGGCTCTAAACATACCACTTCATAAGGACCTCAGTTGAAACCAGGCTTAGGGATGAGAGTCCAACTCACTTTTAACTCAAATACATGATTCATATGATGACATTACTGTGAAACTCAACACTTAACTCACTCATAGGCTTCTTTCAACCCCTCTAGGGTCTCATGACTTTTTCAAGATTTTGCTAAGAACAACTCATCAACTAAGGACCGACTTTTTTGTTCAACCACCTCTAGTATGATGGGAAGTCGAAGGAATGAATCTGAGAAATGCACGAGTAAGAATAAAATCTCTATGACATAGCTCTATTGCACGATTAAGAGTATGAAAGAATGGAAACTTTTCTAAAATATTTGTAGTCCCTCATTAATAGAAGTGCGGCCCTCACAACCATAAATAAGTTCCTATTGACACGGCTTCATAGACACCCTAGGATACTTGAACTCTGTGCTCTGATACCAATTTTATCATGACCCAAGTCTACACCCTGGATGTGAATGACACTCAAACACCATTGTTGTTCCCCAAGAGAACCCTCATCTTGGCTTACTACAAGCGGAAGACTAACTCAAGCATGCAAAAGCATAAAAACTAAATAAAATTCATGAAACTTACAAATCTTTAACTTAAATGAGTAACTCTGAATAAAAATAGAATATTCAACTAGCTAACAATAGGCAACCCAAGTCTTTAAAACATTTAATAAGATAAATGAAACAAACTTCTGAAACTCTATTGTCTATCTATGAAGCCTCTAAATGACAATGATGGAAGTCGGGATAAAACCCACGATATCCTGACAAAATTGAAAATTAAATGAAATCCTCCGGAAGCAAGGAGGCTCACCATAGTTAACTCGAACTCCATGTGGTATCAACAAAGCTCATATTTATGATCCCAAATACCTAAATCTGCATCATCAAAGGATGCAGGCCAATGGCTCAGTACATGGAATGTACGAGCATGTAGGGGGAATTCTAAAGCATAAATATAAGCTTGAACTTGATAAAAAGGGAAACATAATTAGCTCTTCTCAAACTTATTCAACTCAAAGAATACTCAAAACTACTCAAACTTACTCAACGTAGAAGTACTCAAGGATAAGATACTCAACTCATTAATAAGGTTCTCAAGTCAGTGAAACTCAACAATAAGGCACTCGACACAATGAAGCACAGATCAACTCAAGATACTCAACTCGAAAGACTCAACTCATGATATGCAAGGATAAAGCAATAGTAAGAGAAGCAATATGTATGGAAAGCTGTAAAACTGTAGATAGCAACTCAATGTATGGAAAAATACAATAATACTCAATATGTGTATACAAATACAGTATAACTATGTGGGAGTTTCTCTAACCAACAACCACCACTATAAGCCTAAGTGATGATACAACATCTTGCCCACAATAACAGAACTGTCTTATACATTGCCATCATATAGAACGTATTAACTAAGTGGATCCACTAATCTATGCTAAAAAGCACTAACGAATCATAAAAAAAGTATGATTCTTTCTACCCATGATGGCTACATAGTTTATGGAGACTTGAGTTATTATGAACTCGCACCCTCATATCGGTGCTCAATACTACTCCGAAAATATACTCAGCTCGTATGTTTTAAAAATAAAACTATCTCTGTGATTTGAGATAATTACTCAAAAACTAGCTCAAAGGCTCTCTTGGAAATCGATGTTTCCTTTCTCGTTCGAATGTGAAAACATTTTAATTCTTGGGAATACGTAGTTCCCGTATATTCTTTGAAGAAATTAACTTTACTCTTACCCTTTACACAAATCAACACTTTAGTCTTGAAACAAAGTTAAAACGTTTGTAAAAGACTTCTTAAAATATGGTTCATGCCGAATTATGGTCCTGAACGACTCGATACAAGGTTTTCAATAACCATAGATAGAACTCAATACTTGGAACTCAAGAAATTCAATGATACTACTAATTTCAAGAATGCTCAATTCAAAGGGTTCATGCGGAATTATGAGCATAAACTACTTAACTCAAGGACCTTCATGGGTAACATGTAGTAGCCCCATGATTAGGAATAAAATCCCAAAACGATTAGAAACTCAATACACAAGACTTAGAACTTGAAGATATTACTCCTCTCAAAGATACTCAATGGAATTTATGAGCATGAACGACTTGACTTGAAGGTCTACATAACAATATAAAACTCATGTATACGACTCTTCTCATTCTCATACTTACTTCCTTAAAACTGAATTTAAATCAATGATGGATCTCAAAGGATTTACAATTGAACTCAAAGTCTTTCTTGAACTCTACTCTTAACTTTCTCTTGAATGTGAATTATGAATTCAAGAGTTTTGGTTCATGATATGGAGGATCTAATGATGACAAGGTAGACTCATGAATACATTCTCTTCATCCTCTTACTCACTTGCTCGAGTCTTGAAACAAGTTATTAGAAGTTGTAGAAGGCTCCTCAAAAGGACTCAAATGAACTTTCTTAGAATGTTCGAAAGAATTCTCAAACTTAACTCTTAACTCTACCTTGAATTTGAATTATGAATTCACGATTATGATCATGTTATGAATGATTTCTAGGTTTTTAGAAGTAGCTTAGAGTAGTTAGAATTGAAAAGGAGTGAAGGCACCCTTCGAAAGGATTCAAATGGAGCAACCGATTGCAAACTGGATGGGGAAGGCGACCCTGGCACTCTAAGTGGCGGGGGGCACCAGTCCTTAAACTTCAGAACCTTATTTGGGGGGCACTGGATGGTGTTACACGCCAAGCCCCAACCCAGAAAACTTAACGAATTGTTTTGTTCGTTTTCTCACCTTATCTAGCTTAGAATCGAACGGTTTCTTCCCCAATCACTTGGATTCAATTACTTAACATAAGTACACTCTAATCTACTCAATACAGCCCTTAAAACACTCACTTTCATCTCAAGAAATCATCAAAACCCCAATAAAAAAAGTTTTAGAATGAACTTCAAGAACACCTATGAACTCATCAAGATTTCTAATCTTTCAACTTTAAGAATGAAATTGCACTGAAAATAACATGATTGGCGTGTGGGTGAACAAACCTGTAGCGACCCTAAAAATAGATAGGTGAAACTAGAGCCTAACGTATGAATTTTTAAAAGTTTAAGCATAAATTGGAAGTAGTCACTTTTGGAAAAAAAGTTCAAATCTGGAAATTCGGCCAAGTGTGGAAATCAGTGAGTTTTTG